>VXBA01003007.1:412865-437865 GCA_013399895.1 Serilophus lunatus | reverse complement strand
ATAAGCATTCATGGGAATATGGAGCCCTTAGAAGATGAGAGCAAATCATCCCATCTCCCACAACTCTCCCTTTCCCCACCATGGGTTTCCACAACTTGATGCCTGGTTATTTTGTTTTCCAACAAATGTTCCAATCATTTCTTCAGTATTCTCTCTGCTTTCCCATTTTCTGTCAATGCTTCCCCATCTCCTGCTGGGTTTTACTCCTCTATGATTTAATTCACTCTCAGCAACTGTCACAAAGCTGATGGCTCCCTAGCATTTATCTCTTTATCTTTGGTTGCTACCTTCTGTCCAGTCCTTTCACTTCAGACTATCCACTCACATCACTATCCAGATGTCTGGTCATAAGCCCAGTATAGCAAAAATGCAACCTCTTTTGAACCATTGTTTCTCTACTATTGTACAGAATTATTTCTCTGTGGCACAATGCTGGAGTCTATTAGCACCATACCTGCTCTTCACAGTTTCTCTTCCAGATTTAATTTCTACAAATCAAGTCACTATTTTTCCAACCTTTACAAAACATATCTCTGTCATATGAAAAGACCTCCTTAGATCTTGCTGTCTAGATTTGAATTGTCATCCCTAGGCTATGTAAACTTTCTCTCTTCTGAATTTTTTCACCTCTACAGTGTTGTCCTCTCAGACAGTAGTTTGCCCCATTTTTAAGGCATCTCAGGAGAACAGTTTTACATGCTTCTAGATGCTGAGAAAATCAGGACAGGTCAAGTTCTCCTGCATGGGAGAGAATTTCCAGAGACTAGCCCCATGTAATGTGTATCCTGAATTCAGAGTAGAATGGTTCAGGTTTTAGCATACAGGGTAATTTTCTTTGGTTCCAAAATGACAACAAATGCTCTGTTTCCCCAGTGCTCAGCCATCCACCATAATTCTGGTCCTCAGTACATGGATGGCTCTGTCTTGGCATATAGGGAGCAATGCAGTTGTCCTAATGATGTGCAGAAGCTGGAGAGACCTGGGCTGGGGAAAGGGATGAATTAAAGAGGAAATACTCCATTAGAAAAGGAGAGTCATAGCATTGCAAAAAATATGTGAGATATGCTAAGCTGGGTGGGGGGAGGACAACAACTCCTTTGCAGGATTCATCACCAGAATATATTTATTACTGTGTTGTCCAAAGTGTTTTATAAATTCTAAGATATGATTGCATCTTACACTTTGGCAAGGAACAGAACAGATGTCCTTATAAAGGACAATTTAATCAAGCAAAAATAACAATTAGGCAGGAACTTGCTAAAAGAATCAGTAACTCTTAACTCATGGTCAGCCCAAAAATATAACTATCTGAGTAAGTTTTGCCATGCTGACCCTTGACTTTTTAAAGTCTACATTTCAGTTTTATATAGTTTTTGCACCAAATACCACTTTACAGAAATAAAGAAAAATATTATCTTATTTCACTGTCTGTGGTCTAATATTTTCTCCCTGAAGGCTGATAACTCTCCATTTTCAACACAAAAATCAAAGGCAGGTCACATGTTGAAAATATATATAATGTCCTCTGCAGAGTGCTTTAACATGCCCAGCAGTATATTCCCACTTTATTCCTAGAAGAGTAAAATTACAGTGTGTAGCAGGGCTGGCACCATGCTTCCATGCCGTGCAGACATTAGAGT
Source organism: Serilophus lunatus (assembly GCA_013399895.1). NCBI lineage: Eukaryota > Metazoa > Chordata > Aves > Passeriformes > Eurylaimidae > Serilophus > Serilophus lunatus. The sequence goes on along the minus strand of VXBA01003007.1, from coordinate 436,225 downwards.
GGAGGGAATAATTCACGATGAATAGTTCAGTCAGTAAGTTTAGCCCTTTTTCTCCTTCTGGGATCTCCATGGGCAGACTGAGGTTTCCTTGAGTTTATTATGCAAAAGAATTCAACAAGATCCTTTTTCCTCTTTAAGTACTTCTAATTGCTCAGGAACACTTCTTTGTGAAAGTTCCCCAATCACTTCTTGAGCTTTGTTAGATATGACTGCTTTGATGAGTCACATGGTGTTGATTTATTTTTCCAATGTGTTGAGCATGCACATATTCATGTGTATATTTAATACCCGGTTTCCATCAATACTTATGCATGCTGTTCTGAAATTCTCAGTGAATAGCCACAATAGTAATTGAATCATACAAATATCCTTAGAAAACAAGCACAACTAGAAGACAGTATGGTTGAGATGAATCCATTTGCAAATTCCAGTGAATAAACAATGGTTGATGGCAATCCATTTCAAAATTCCAGTGCAGGCCTTTTTTTTTTCATAACATTTAGCCAACTATAGTGAAAAACATTGTGAAAAATATTGTCACCTCTCTGTTCTCTGTTCATTCTATCCTGTGTTTCTCTCTTCTTATGAAGTAGGCATGTGAAGAAAATAATAGCAAACTTCTCTTGCCTTCCTCTGCCTATCCCTTCCCCCCAAAATAAAAACACAAATGAAAAAAACTCCAACAAAATCCAAAGGTTTAAAGTAAATATCTTTGAGAACTAAATAGCTATCTCCTATTTTTCAAGCTCAAACTTAATACATTGCAGTTGTACCTGGGAGGTCTAGTTTGTTCAGCACCTACTTGCCTCCAGGATGAGGATTCAATTAAGAAATATAAAAGATAATATGGTGCTACAGGGACAAAAGTAGTTGTGAAACTCTATCCAGGTTTTCTGTAAACTTTCATTTGAAAGCAAACATTTTATGTTAAAATGCAGCAGTTTTGCTATTCTGTGGTTCCCCCGCTCCAAATTATAATAGAAAATATATAATAGAGCATAACAACTTACAGATGAGAAAAATGCACCTTCAATGTGAATTTTACCTCCAAGCTATAAGGCTGTCCTCAGAAACCTCACTGTAGTTGCAGAATGTTACTATGGCATAAATTAACTCACCCTCACCACAACGTTTTATGGTTTTCTAGGGAAACCTTGGGTTGTCTCCACACTGCTTTGCCTTCTGTCAGTTTAAACTATGTGCATGGTTTAAACTATTCCAACCCCTTCAGTGAATGATGGTAAAGATATTCCACCTAAATCAAATAACTTGGTTGAGGTCTGCCATCCTCCAATATCTTTGACTCAAAACCCCTAGGAGAGTGACCTGTGCATTGAGGATTTCCAAAGCTGGGACTAATTGCACCAGTGCTTACACTGACCACATCTAGAATATCTCCCTCTTTGTCCTTTCTTCATGGGCATTTTGCAATTGAGACTTGATGAGCAATCTACCACTGAAGCTAATGTATTTCACAGAAGAATAAGAAACACAGGATAAGGTTCTTCACTCTGATCTGAAACCTCTAGTCTGGCACCAGCCTTAGAAGTCATACTGTGCAAAAAATTCTTGGATCAGAAACTGTGCATTACTCATTTGCTGAGCTCTTTAACTCCCACCATTATTTCTGATTTTCTTAAAGTTTGCTTTTTGTTTGGTTGGTTTGGTTGATGGTTTGGGGGTTTTTGTTTTGTTTTGGGTTTGTTTGTTTGTTGTTTTTTTTCTTTCCTGTGGTGATATAACATTTGTACCTTCATTTTGTAGATTTGTTTAAAATGCTCTTCACTACATGAAGTAAGGTAGTACGTACCCTTTCTTCATCTAGGAACTCAAAACAAAGATATGAAAAATCATCAAATTTTTCCTACCCAATTTGTGAGACAAAACTCATGGTTTTCCAAAGCATTTCTCCTACACAATATTTCTCGTGCACAGAACACAGGATGAACTTGCTTACTTGCTGAGAGATCTGAGTCCTTCTGCAAAGCCTGTTTGAGGCTGAAGGATGAACAAATGAGGGAAAGAAAGTAGACAACTAGGAACACTTCAGCATGAAATATTGCTTATTTGTTACAAAGGGATGAGAAGTGAAATCCACTCCTTTGGACCCAGTCCTAGTACCTGTTTTGCACCTAAAGTTTTGGTAGTTATTGGAGCAGGGCTACTAAAATCAGTGGATAAATTCCTTATCTAATCAATAGAAAACCTGAAAACATAAAAACCTCTGATATAATTCTGCCTAAGATTTTTCATTTGCATTGATTAGACAAACTGGAACTCCATTCTCAGAGAGTGGGCTAGGTTGTAAGCAATAGGGTTAGATAGCATTTTCTATGCACTCTGGTGCCTGAGCCAGGAGAATATGCTTTGACCCCTTTAACTCTGTCACAACCAGCAGAGACTTTGCCATTCCTCTCTCAATTCCTGAGGGACAGGGAGACAGTTTGGGATCCACTCCTTATCAGTAGTCGTAGTGCATAACCCCAGGTGGGCCAAACCGAAGGCACCTTTAATCTAGACATTTCCCAGTTTTTGCGTTCTGAACTTCAGAATGTCATTTCTTAATTTAAATTTCATGGATATAATTCCATCATGTTTGGGAAATATAGGAATTCAACAAGAAAAAATGTCATTATTTGTAATTGTTCTGATCTTCACAAAGAAGTGGTAGAAAACTGTATCTACTGCACTACCTGTTATAAATGGAAAAATGATTCGAAGTTACAGTTACATTGCTAAACAGCACAGTGAAATCAGAACTTAAATCCAACTTCTGCTCATTTAGTCACTTTCCTCAAAGGTGGTGGCCATACCTCACAGATTGTTCCTCCTTAACCAGAATCTCAAGGTTGCCATGTTTCTAAATGTTCTGGCCAATCATACATCATGTTCTGGACCCATATAATTTTTTTTTCAATTTTTTCCTTAATTCTCAGAGATGGAGCATATGCACATACTGATCTATGCATGCTCAAAAGCTCCACGTCCAAAGTGGCTGTTCTTTTTCTGTTGTTACAGAGAAGCTCTGCCAAACCCTCTTCACTTAGAGCTCTTAATTCCCAGGCTCCTTACACCCTTTTCCTTTCCCTCTTTTAGTGACTTTCTGTGTGAAAATTAGCTTTTTAATCTTGCTGCATGTCCTTCAGACTCCATCAGGATGGAGACATCATGAAGCTATTAGTCCTGGATCCAGACACCAAGTCAACTCCAGCAAGCATGAGCTATGTCCCAAAGCCCTGCTCAAGTGATAGGGCTGCATATCTTAGGGGATGTGGTGTATCTGTGTAAACTGATTGATAGATAAAAATTCTGACAACCATAAAAAGGCTCTAATGAGCATAAATATATGTGGGTTTTTTCCAGAAGTGTTTTAAATTGCAGAGCTGTTAAGAAAGCAACTGAGAGGTATATTTATTTTTAAGCATTGGCAAACAACATATTTTCCTTAATCTTATTCTCAGAAGTGAATATTCACCTGAAACAGAGCCACGGAGGAAAAAACTTCTGACATGAATGTTAAGTTCCAGCAAACCAATATCTGCTGTAAGCATATTTTGCAAAAGAAATTTTTTTTTTTTGCAAAATAAAATTTCAAGCCAATCTCATTATAGAATTGGATGTTTGAGAAAAACTAAAGAAAGAAGCTGTATTAACAACCCTTGAAAATTAAGTTATCTAATTAATTATCAAGTATATACTTTATGGTTTCCATTTCCTGTAATTGGCCTGTCAATACATAGTATTCCTAACTTACTTGTGAGAGTGAATTTCTATCCATCTCAACTTTTGATATTTTAATTGCTTACCAGGATTTATCAGAAAGTATACACTTTTCACCTCTTTCACAGATGGAATGGAATTGTCTCACTATAAGTAAGAAATAGTCAGTGTACAAACTATAGATTATGCAATATCCTTCTGAGAATATCCTTCTGGGCTTTGATCACTGCCTGTAAGTGTTGGCTTCAGACAGGAGAAATTTAATTATCCCCATTAAAAATCTATACAATTAAAAACACTTGTCACACAGTGGAGCCTAGGTTACCATGGTACTGCCTTCTGTCTAGAATAGGAAATAACTATAGTATATCAGATTTCATCTCATGGTAATTGTTACTTTTTTTACTGACCACCCATGTGGCATTAAAAGTCTCCTGCTCAACTAATTCATCTATTTGAAAGCATATTATGGCTATATTTATTCTCCATTCCACCTGAAATCACTAGTATTCCAAGTACATAGTGCTGGGTTTCCAAATACTCCAGAACATTTATTTGTGTGATGAGTATGGAAGAGTCTTTCAAGGTGGAAGAGGAAAAAAAAAAAAAATTGGAGGCGTAGGGTTCCGGAGAATGTCTGAAGTCCCTCCATGCAGTAGAAGAGGATGGGAAAGGAATGAAGGCAAATGTGAAATATGTTTATCAGTGATGACTTTCTAACTGCACAGAAATATGCTACTGAAGGAGACAGGAAAAATAAATTAAGCAACATAAGAGATTAAGATGATGAAATTGTGGCTGACATGTTGATTGAGCTCCAAAGAGGGGTTAACTCAGAACTGAATAGAAAATATCCTTCCATAGACTTCTCCCACAAGCAAATAAATCCTGTTCCCATTATGAAGAAAGATAGGAATTAATGGAAGATGGATGTATGGTGGGAATACATTTGGGAACAGAAGGAGGTATGTGAATGGAAGAGGTGAGTGGTGAAAAGAGAGGAAAAGGGGGAAAAAAAAGACCAAACATCGAAACAGGCTGTTGAGAAAGACGGAGCAGTGAAAAGAACTTTGGAATAGTAGTAGGCAGGGGGAAAAAAAAAACACATATTGTTGAATTTCGCCCCTGAAACGACTCTGCCTTATTTATAAGTGACTTCTCCTTAGACATAACGATATTCCAGGAGCTAAAGAAAAGCTGTGACATGCTTTCAAAACAAAATCCAAGTATATAGTAGATAATTAGTTCACCAATTTTCTGTCCATTCCTCTGCCCCCACCCCAGGATTTAAAAATATTTTCAAGCTTTTAGAATGGTTTATAATTTTCCTCCCCAAAAAATAGTTTTCTAAACATCTGCATTGCTCTGAGACACCCAGAGTTGGAGGATGATTTTCTAGGATGTCTCGTTTTTAGCATCCTAGGTTCTGGTATGTGTGATATCACACAAAGTTGTGTTTGGAAATGTCCTTATCAAAGGAGAAACTTCCAGATTATTGCACAGGAGAAAAGAGAATTTTGAAAGCTACAGTAAAACTTGCCTGATAGTTGAGAGATTCAGGACATATTTCTGAACTTAACATAATTTTCACTTTAGCTTTACAGTTCACCTTTAACACATATCACCTTTTAAAAATATTTCCACAAGCATCATGCGTGCTGCCCTCGGAGTGTCAGATTTAACTGTGAATTCACTGGCTTCGTTATCTGTTTAAGTTTAGCTGCTTATCACTGAGGCACGGCAATGGTGGCCATGTTACAATGCTTAGGTGGACTGGCACATAGGTACACAGGGACACTCTGATTGAGCAGCAGATTTTTGCTGGTGCTCAGCTTTGCACATATGATTATTGCCATCATGCACAGAGCTAAGGCAAAAGGTATATTGTGGGCATAATGTGGGCTTCTGCAGGATTGGGCCCACAGCCTAATAGAAGTGCTAAGACAGGCAGATAAATCTGAGTTGGATTCAGCATTAGTTAAATGTAGCTCTTTGTATTTATAAACAGCAATATGCTGCTGTTATGAAAGCTATTTCATTTAGTGCCATCTTACATTCAGCAATTTAATTATTCTCTTAATTATTGAAACATTCATCATAGTTTTCCAATTGATTCATGAGGGGCTGGCTGCATTTCTTTAACTCATTAATATAGTGACAGCAAATTGACAGTCCTTTTGCTAACCTCCCATCTCTGAACAGTGTTACTGGGAATACAAAATCTTAAGCCGTTTATTTTTTTTTAATTTTTAAAATTTGTATTACTATCATCAGCAATAACTATAGTCATAAAAGCCTCATTTAGTAGCAAAGCAACAGAACGATACACGAGGAAACACTAATTATCAATGGTTTCGATAGTAAAATCTGCAAACTAATATCTTCCTGAGACCACATTTTTTGTTATGAAATGGATGCTAAAGCAGAGATAATTCTAAATCCAAACTCATATTATATGAAATAGATAAACCCAAGATAAAAATTAATAGTGACCTTGTATTCCTGGATATAAGAAATATAATCAAACATATATATCAGTCACAGCTGGCAAAGGACAGGGAGATACCCACAGGTGAAAGATTAATTTACAGAGTTTTAAAATGTGTTCAAAATAAAATCTGTAGCATCTCTCTTCTCTTCCTTGTTCTGACTCTGAGTGTTTTCATTATTGCCTGTCTGCAAAATTATTACTTTAAAACACGTTCCTAACTTGCATTAAAAGAAAGATTTCATCTTTCCTTTTTTTCTCCAGCCTCCTTTATCTATAATCTGTTTAAGTAAAATAACAATATTCTACGTCTCTAATTTTTTGCAACTATCTTCTATTTATTTCAATTTTATATCTTCTAAAATACTAGGTGCTGCCCTTAAAAACCTCTCGCAAATTCATCTGTTTTCTCTCAGGAGAGGTTGTCTGGAGTTTGAAGCATACAAGGTCTCATCCTAATGCTTATGTGAGTACTTCTGCCTTTGGATATTATTCTCATCTTCACAATACTATGTAAATCGACAGCTACTTCCCCGTGCTTCCAGCTAGGACTTCTGAATATAGTGTGAGTAGCTGGAAAATAGCTAAAAAAGACCTTCAGAAATATATACAAGTTGAGCCCTGAGCATGTCTGTATATGTGTGCATACGTATGGATGTGTTCGTGTACTAGCCATACACTGTAGTTTGAAAAGTGAACCTCTGTAAATCAATGCATTTATTTAGCTCTCTCACCAACTCTCTCCCTGAGTTAACACCCCAGCACACACAATGCTAGCGAAGGTGATTATCTCTGCTAGCATAATTCCTCCGTAACATCTGCTTTCGCCCATAACACTCCACTAATTTTTCCCTCATTTCATTACACATAATTTTCTTTCAACACAATCTACATGTATTAAGTGGTAATGACTTTCCAGTTAAGAGCAAATCGACGCCAAGGGACCCCCCCCTCGATTGCCTGCCGTGCCTGACTCCGGCTATTAAAGATAAATTTGGTGCCTCAGAAAGCTGCAGTAAGCTAATCAATCAATTAAGCAGTTAGGACATACATTATCAAAATTCCACAGTACGGGGGAGCATGAGAGCATGCTGATATACTTGGTATGATTTTAGGAATTAAAAAAAAAATGCAGGCTACTAATGAATACAATTTGAGGTTGAAAGTCAATATTCAGTGTCTTCTGAAATGAAAACCCAAGCTATTGCACACTGCCAATAGCAACTTTGATGTCTGTGATGGTATAATTTCCATTGCAGCTTTTATAGCTAGTGCAGTTTACTAGTGATACCAGAATGGAGCTGATGACACAGTAAGATCTATTTTTAAGTGATATGAGGATTCTGGTACAGAATAAAGAAATGCTATTCACGGTTAAGCCGGATGTTCTGTCCCTAACTTGTCATTGTGTCTCTAGGAACTGCCACAGCCTTAGAACACTGATTAATATTCTGTATTATGTGTGTTGCAAAAAGGTGGTTTAAGGACAGAATAGTAGCCATTATATCCTGTTCTATCAAGTTTTGTTTTTAACACTGCTTTAATATTCATTCTGCAATTAATTTTGGAGGGTATTTAAAGCTAAAACTGATTCTAAAATAAACTGAAAAATTGCTTTGAATTTTATTGTTTTTTTAAAAAGCAGATTCTAGAGAAGTGATGTCTTTTACAGGACTGACTTACAAAACAGCTTCAAACCAACCAGAAAAAGTTGAGTTCACTAATAATCGTTACATTTGAGTGCAAGGAAATAGCATAATTTCAGAAGTATACATGTCACTAACAAGCCCCTCATTACTTTGATTTTCTTTGTTATCTTTGGCATTGTGTTGTTCTTCACATGGACAAATGACAACTAGTTAAAGGCTTTTTAAGTTTAAAAAGATTTTCTCTTACATTGTGATGAACAGTTTGTATGACAATATTTGGCGAAATGCTAAGGAAATTGAAACAAATCCCAAAGACAATAAGAATTATATGAGCAACCTTTATAGCTCTGTCATACAAAAGGAGAGTTAAATGAACTTTATAGCAGGATTCTGAATAAGACAAAATATGAAAAAAAAATTGTAAAACATATTTTTGAACTAATCAGTATATGTATAAAGTATGAAATATAAATGGATCATTACAAGACTTTGCCAATTACTTTTCCTGTCAGTTTTAAACATATTGCCTAAAGCTTTGTTATTGTAGTATTGTAGTTATCAGATGAAATGACATGACAAAACTTCCTGCTTAGTTTTCCAAAGCACTTTCCTCACTTTCTGCAAATTACATTAGAGCATATTCAGTGCATGCATTTCTACTAGTGGAAAGAACCATAACATGTTTTTAGTGTCTAAATAAATATTCCTTAGCAAAAAAGAAACAAGGTGTCAAAGATAAAAAGGGTGGTTTTGTTTTGTTTTAAAGTATAATACAAATAAGGAGGTAACTCAATGACTTCTTTCTGATATGTTTGCATAAGAAAAAAAGCCATGAATAAACTCTAAAAAGAGCAGTGCAAATGTACGTGATACAGACAGAGCACTTAATCCAAGTCCTGCATGTAAAAACACAATTACAGAGAGTTAATAAAGGCAAATATAGTGAAATAAAAAAGCTATGCACAGAGACTATACAAGAGCATCCTTCAAAAAAACCCCAAACCAGCATGTTTCAATAATATGATGCCGTCCTTTCCTTTGTGGCATTCTTCGTTGACTAGGCTGATAATGAAAAGATATCAGGGAAATTCACAGTTTAGAGTTGTATTTTCTTCCTTTCTTTTGTGCTGTTTCTTCCTATTTATGGCTGTTTTCCTGTGTTTGCTCTGTATGGAGAGTATGAAATATTTCAGAGTTACATTTTCTCATGAGATGTAGGGCTGAATTTGACTTTATTGTCATTACTAAGAGCATGCAAGTTTAAGTTTACTCAGTTGAAAAAGACACAATGATGTTGTTCTTCCTGATATAGAAAGAGCTATATTGGCTTTTATAGGTTTTTTAGTGTAGGCTTCTTCTTCTGTCCTGAATTTGATAGCTACTCAATCAGCTGGAATTTTTCCTTGTCTTTTTTTTCTTACCCATTCTCTTTCTGAAAACAAATCACTCTGATTTATCTAAAAGCACATCAAAACATCTTTATCCATTCATAGCGAGTGAGAAATTCCTTCAGATTAATGGGGAGGGGGAGGAGGGAAGAGAGGCAAACAATAAAAAAAGCTGAGACCAAACCAGTTTGCCTTCTCCTTTTGTGCAGTGCATGTAATGACTGAACTTTTGACTTTAAAGTTTTTTCTCTGGTACAGTACTGTAGAAAAAGGAACAAATAAACAAACCAAAAGAAAGATCTCCATGGTGCAAAGACTGGTCTAAGGCAATACCTGGTGAGTGGAATTTTATTTTTTTTTCAGTAGTTGTTGTTGTTTACTTGAAGCAGATAAAACACCCACCTTAAACCCGCCCTCTATTCAGTTCAGCAGCACCTCCATACTCCAATAAACCGTTTTCATTCCATCTGGCGTGCGTTTGCTCTGAAGACATTTTCCTGTCAATCTCTCCTGCCACATTAAAAATCTGTCATTACTATTGCATTGCCGCCTGGCTCCTGAGATTTGTCTGACTGCTTTATTGCTCCGCTCATTTTTTTTTTCTGCTACAGCCGAGAAGCAGAAATAAAGGTTTGTTGTTGAAACATGGCCGCAAGGAAAGTAGGAGGCACACATCTGTCAAGGTATTACCTTTCTTCAACCAGGGATTAAGGTGTTTTACTGCTCTCGCTACTGAGCAGTCACACTGAATAAATTTTCTCAGTAGAACATAAAAATGAACTCATACATTTTGAACTGGGTTTCATTCTTTCAAGCCAACCCATATAATTATGCAATGGCATCAGTGTTCAGGGGAAAAAGAAAAGTCAGAAACGTTTGTGTGCACCCCCTCCCTTCTCTCTCCTGCACCACAGTTTCCATTTACATTATTTAAATGCTTATTAGAAAGGCAAGACTGAGGCATTCAGTATTGGGCAAAGAAATGTTTTTTTACTCTTCCTTGTTGTTGTTACTGAATCCCTTGCAAGGTCAGGGAGGGTACAGGGCTTTACTCGCCATGACTTGTATCTGCGTTCACAAAATATACCTGGCTGTGAATATTCACAGTTAATTCACACTGAAGCAAGCCAGTAGAATTGTGATTTCTGAAAATATTGTCTTTTGAAAAAAACTAGCAATATTAGTTGCTGTGTAGCCTTCTCATTTCTGCTGCAGACATTAACTTTACAGCCTCAATGGTACAAATGAAAACAATTGAGAATTTAAGTATAACTGGTGGAAGTGGCTGTTACACTAAGGCAGAGCATCCCAGATCATCCTCTTCAGTCCTCCGCTGGACATTCTTTCATCTTCATCTCAGTTCAGTTATATAAAGTCAGACATTTGAAACAGAGAGGGTTATCTCACAAAAATAAACATTTAGGTGTAGGCAAATGAAGGATCAGGTTAAATTTGTCTGCGAAGCGGGATAATATGAGGTGCTTTATGGTTTGAGGTTGCTTTGTTTTGTTTTGTTGGTTGTGTTTTTTGTTGGGGTTTTCTTTCTGAAAACAAGAATAATACATCTTTAAAATCTAACAACACCCCAGAAGAGAAGGAACAACCTCAGTGTAGGAACCATAAAGTCATCCAATCTTAAAGGATAAAGTAGTTAAGAAAGTATGACATAGAGTCAGAAATCACAACTCCGTCTGTATAAAGGCATCTCAAGATCCATACCTCCAGGTAGCTCTGCAGCCTGTCCCCACCATCAGTTTGACTCACTCTGTTTTACCCTAGGGTCCTCATCTCCTAATGTCCACAGTGCCTCCTCTCAGGCTCTCATTTGGAGTGAGACAAACACCTCCCACCAGAGAAGCTAACTTGTGTCATTGCTGACTGATAAATCAATTTAGCATTAAGGAAGCACAGTTCGACAGAGAAATATTAGGACCTGCAGTTCTACTGAAAAACTGCTGCTTGAACAAAAGCAAAAAAGCTATCCCACAGGTCAGCAGATAATCTGTCACTCACTTATTCTTCACAGTGTCCCGGGAAGGTCGTAAATCACCAGGATATCGGTTCAGTACTGCATTCCCCCAGCCTCCACTTTCTGGTGGCTATTGGCTTTTTTCCATCCATTTCAACCCAGTGAAGACACTAGGAAAAGTGAGCATTGTGAAATCTTACTCTCCCGGGTCCCACCTCCTTCCCAGACAAGTTGCATGACTGAATTTACAGCTTTCTTATGCCAGAACAGCACCTGGGAACACGTCAGGTTGGATTGTGAGGCAAAGCTCCATCCCAAACTATTTCCAGGTTTTAATTCTTCAGGGGAAGGAACCATCTTCTTGTACTGTGTTAGTATAACACCTTGCACAATGGGGGTTTAGGGTTTTTACATGCAGCTTCAGTGCAAATGATAAATAATAATGTGCCAGGGGAAATATATTTCCTTCTGATGCTTTTTTTATGGCATTTCTCAATGTGCCTCTTTGACTTAGACTGTATTTGCAAGTAGCTGATGTGTAGGTGTAAACAGATATAGTGAAATAATTGATGCTGAGGACCCCATGTCCACAATGTATGTCTTTCAGTGGGTTAACTCAAAATAATTCTAGTCTGGTCCCACGGATCTGATGCCCATTAACAAGTAGACTACATTAGGTGTACTTCCAGAGCACAGCTTCTATACTAATTTAATTTGAAAGAAACCCAGTCTGTTCTCCCTGGGCCTACTCTGCAATTCAAGCCATAGCACCCTCAAAATACTGGAGCAAAATGCAGCTGATGCCTTCTCTGGCATCCCTCATGTTTGCTGGATACTGCATGTGACGCTGATGCTCCTCCCTGTGCCTCAAAGACAGTGTACTGTTTGGTGATACAGAGAAGCAGTGCAGTAATATGGTACATCAGGTAAATTCTGCAATGCATATTTAGTAGACTACAAATCATTTGCAGATAATCAACCAAACAAGATGGAGAAAGAGAGAGAAATATATACTTATTCTTTTCCCTCCTTTTTTTTTTTTTTTAATATAAAAGTCTTTCTTAGTGACTTTCCCAGGGAACTTGAAGCCATAGCAGTGTCACATTTGACTGTAAATTCATATAATTTGCACAGCTCGAGTGTTTTGGGGGGGGTTTGAGTGGCTTTTGAAAACCAAGTTTCAGTATTTTTCTCCAGGGATGTATTTGCTAGTGATGGCCTTTTACCCTGACTTCTGTCCCAGCGCACATAGTTCAGAATCAAAAATGCTGTCAATAGCTGTAGTTTCATTTGCAAAGACTGTCTGAAGTGGGTAACTGCTTTATACCTTTGGGTGTGTTTAAATTACATATCAGGATCCAGATCAAAGACAGCAAATGGCCTCTTGCCAAGATACTGTAAAAATCAGTTCATATTTGTAGGAGACAACAATAAGGGGCCAAATTTCCAGAAAATGTCACTCTGCTGACAGTCATTTTGGGTATCTCAGAGTTCCTACTTCTCTAAAACAAAAAAAATCATGGTCCATATTTTTATTTAAACAAGTATTCAAATAAGAACTCCTCATTTAACTGACCACTTGATTTTAATTACCCAGAAATAACATGACAACATTTTCCCATGGATGAGGAACCTTCACATCCAACCAAAGCAGCTTGAAGCTTGAATTTAAATATGCATAGCTTCTGGTCCACACAGAGGATATGGTTGATAAATATCAGAGATGAGGATCTGGGCTACACAGTTTGATCTGGTTCTTAGGGTTATCTGTCTAACCATGGCTGCATCTCATCAAGTCAGGCAGTGGTTATCAAAGCTTATGTGCAGTCCCAGTAGAACAAGCCAACTGTGTGTATTATCTTCATTCCCAGAACCATCTCCAGATACTTTAATAAGTAAATGAATTTTTGCTACCCACAACTCAATAATTAATACCTCCTCTGAAAAATTTAATTTAAGCTGCCTTCACATGACAATTTTAGCCTCCATGCTCTCATCCCAATTAACATAGAGCCACTCCCTGCTCTATGCATTTAGGTCATCCCGTTTCCACCTGTTTTATTCTCCTGGTATCAGTAAAATTAAGTTAGATCCACACATCTTCTTCCCCAATAGGAATATGGAATTTACTTGTCTCACTCTCACAGCTGTCCCTATCACACCTCTCCACAGAGCAATGTCCGCTAGTGCTGGCTATCCAAGGACAGACACTGCTTTTAGAGTGGGAAGAACAGAGAGAGTATGTTCAGCCAACACATTTTGAGGGAAAGAAAGAGCACAGAGCTACCTAGAATCAAAGCTTGATTTTTTTTTTTTTCACTAATAAACATAGCAGGTTAACCCATTCTTTTCTTGTATCTCCTGTCACTAAGAAAAAAAGAGCATGTTAGTTTCTGATCAGGTTGTCCAACACCTGAACCAGAACTACAGTGAGGAAGTATTTTCTCCTTCACTTCCACCAAGACTTTTAACATAGATACTGTTTTATCATGCTTAGGCAGATACAGATTTATGAAGGGAGTTCCTACTGCCATTAACTCCATCCAGCGTAGTACCTGCTCCCGTGCTTTTTCAGAGGTCTGTTGAGAGAGCAGCTGTGCCCATCGTTTGAATGTAGTATGAGGAACAGAAAGATATTACAGAAAGGAAGGACATCCATTGGTCATCAGTGAGCTTTGAGAGAGACGTTTTCTACTGCACACCTCCTACATGAACTGGAGAAGTTCGTGCCCACTGTGCAGTATCTGAATGCAGAACCAGGAAGGGCAGCATCTCCTCAGCCCATTTTCTCCCAGTATCTTCAATATTGTGTTCACTGACCATATAAGTACCCAGCAACAGGAGCAGAGAAACAAGTGCAGTGATGTGTACTTGTGAAACCCACATGGGATATCTCCCAGCAAGACTTCTGCTCACATGCTTAGTTACTCACATGTTGAAGCATCTTCTTTGTCACAGCCTCTCATCTCTCTGCTGCCAGGGAGGAAGTACTATGAATGATTGATGCAGAGAGCTGTGGGCAGCTCTGTCCCAAGTCTGTTTGTTTCTACAGAGCATGCAGTTGTGGTTTGCCTTGTCTTTTCTGTCTCTCCATGCAGTGGTGGTCTAAGAAGGCAGATCTTTCCCCTCAGGGAGAATTCGAACTGCTGATGCACAGATCCCAGTGCTATACATCAGAAAGCTACTGCATCCTACATTGTATGTAGTGGTGGCCCTACATCTAGCATCATCTTCCAAAGGCTGCTGTTTATGATTTTTTCCCCGATATCAATCTAAAGTGATATTGACATTCTTCACTGACCAAAATATTCATTTTGGCTATTAACTTACTAAAGAACTCTAATCAAAATTTGGTATTTTTAATCATATATTCCCACACACATCCCTGTTTAATTTGTGCTCCCCACATGACAAGTGCTGTTTCCCTGATTATCCGCATTGGCTTTCAAACCAAAAATGCTACTTCATTCTCCAAGAACTATACATAACCAGGAGATGCTGAGAAGAACAAGAGAAGACAGAGTATGGTCTCCTTAAGCCTGTCCTGCACCCCTCAATACTACTGTCAACATGTGTCAGAACAACCTCTGCAGCAGACTGTGTTGCAAGTAGGCTTCAAGATGTGTTTCTTTTTGCAAGCCAGGGAGTACTTTAGAACCTGGGGTGATTTGAGCACCTCTCAGGATGCCTTCACTGTCCTCCATGGGCGAGCCCTGTGCTGGAGTGTGCTCAAATATTTATGGATTGCTATGCAGGAGCTGCGAGGATAGATTGGTTTCCTTCTCAGAAAAGAAGTGGGAAGAGCTGAAACCTCACCAACCGTTCTGATCTCTGTGCTTGCACTTGGCAACAGGAACAAGTTTTATTATGAAATGTAAGTACTATTGCACCAGAACATAGAGGTGAAGTGGCTGCTCTTGTGTCTCAGCTCTGGCTGAAACCAGCCTGGAAACCCTGAGGTCAGTTTACCTGGGGAAAGGAGCCTACCACTGTAACATTTTCCTCTGGAGGATGACTGCAGCACCTTTAGGAGAACTAGGGCTCAGTGGTTGTTTATCTGTGCTCTGTGGTGCTGTGTCCTGCAGGGTGTATTAAAGTCCATGAAATAATGATGAATCAGAGAGGTAATTAAAAGCCACAGTGACATTGATCTGCTGAAATTTCAGAGAGAGCTCTGAGCACACAGGGAGACTATCCATCTTACCTCACACAGGGCCAGCTTGATTGGCCTACTGAGTATTACAGAGGGTGAGGACGCTCACCTGTGGCCAGGAGGGCTCCCAGTGCAGCAGCCCTACTGGCTTTACAAAGCAGCAAAACAGGAGGATGGGGAGAGAGTGGTCACAGCTGCTACCCTTTGCCCTTGCAAAGCAGCAGAGAAATGATTTAAAAGTACAGGTCTGTTTTCCAAGGCTTCTTTTATCCACAAACGGCAAACTCCATATTTTTACATAAGGATATTTTCCACTACTAAGAATCATTAGGCTTTCAGAATTCTTTGCTATATGAATGTGGTCGCTATTTAATAATGATTCACAACTAATTTTTTGTTTAATCCACTTTCCATTAGTTTCTTAATTCAAAAAACTCAAGGGGACATTCCATATCAGCCTCTACCTCTATATTGATTCTCATTTAATTTTCTAATTCGAACTAGGATACATTAAAGTTAACTTGGGATCAACGACTTTCCCTCAGATAACAGGCTCTCTTTCTTCAGTTTGGACTTTGAGTCCTTGGAATCGTTTCTCAACCTATAACTTAATGATTATGGGTTTCAAACTACTTTAGAAGCTGTCTTTATATTAGAACAGAGAGAAATATGGAGCTCACTAAGTTAATAGTGATGTCATAGCTTTCCTTAGTAGCTGGCACATTCTGTACATCATTATATAATCACAGATTTTTACATTCTTTTTATAAATCACAACCTATTTTTTATTCTTTGCTTCCTCCCACTTCATTTGCTATTGATGGCTGCAGCTAAACTTCCCCTACCTCTTGGAAAGGAAGTAGGTTATGAGCAAAAAGGAGAACTCTATCAGATGAAGGCAAACGTGGGCTCTACTGAGAAATGATGCATCTTACAATAGTACGAGCAAAACAGCTTACTTTGAAGGCTAAATTGCTAAATATATCCAGCAACTTCTGCGAGCTGAAAGCAGCTGTCTTCTGCTTGCTTTCAGTTGATAGACTCCTGATGTCCCAAATAACGCAGCCTCATAGAGGGTCAAAATTGATGCAATCGGGATAATAAAATCACTCTGACAAGGCAGCAGCTTATACTTAGTTTATAATTAGGAGTCTGCTTTCTCAGGTTAAGATACTGTAAAGTTTGAATAAATTGTTAAGCTATTCACAGCACTTTGCTGCTACTAAAGTAGGAAAATATAAAGTCCTAAAAATACCCTCATGTAAACACATCAGAAATGGAAGGATGGGGAATCCAGAACACAAACAAACAAAAAAAAAACCAACCCCAAACATATAGAGTTGTGTCTTCTGCACAGGAAAATATAAGACTTTGCGATATTTAATTTGAAGCTGACAAGGAATTGTTATCTTTAAAAATAAGGTGAACCACACCTTCAATTAGCAAGGATTTCAAGTATTCTAGGGTCATTTTTACAAATCACAGATCAAGTGTTTTGTACTTTAAAACTGACAAGAACTTATTCTGATCAATTTTTTATCATTCTAAAGATACCTTGTGATTTCTAATCTAGGGGCAAATTAATACAGATTTCTGATTTTGAACTGAATCTCTGATTGTTTAAATAAAGATGTTTTCTTTCTTTAAATCCTACAGGTGTTAATAACTACACCAGAGCTGGCATAATTCCTGACAGAACCTGGAAAATTGACTGCACTGCCCATGTAGCTCTCCACAGTGAAAGGCTTTAGGCATTGACTTCTACTCTGTGTCAATATTTACTACTCTTAAAAGCAGAGTAGCTCACAGTTAAGGGCCTGATTTTTAATTAAAGACCAAGCTCAGTATTTTAGGTAGTTTAAGCACTGTACTATATTGGTTTTCTGTACAGAGCTGGCTCAGGTGTGCTGAATGTGCAGAATTTTTCCAGTGTCATTAGCCCAGTGCTTGCTTTGTGATGACACATCCAAGCTCTTCCATTGGCACTGTGTAAGGTGTGCTCGCAGCTGGTAAGTGATTACCTTTCTTCTGAAACTGTCGTTAATTTGTTAGTAGGGGAAGCTTTGCAGAGCCTCTAAAATATTCATTTATAGAGGCATATTCAACTCTCAGTAGCCTAAAGATTTTCCCCAAGTTAACCATGAAGATTCAGCTCACAGGTGGAACCCATGGGACATGTTCAGTTGCTTGTAAAATCACTTTCAAAATCAGCATGTCTGCTCTATAATATATGTGGATTTTTTGTTGCCTTAGATGGAATGAAAACATAGACTATAAGGTCAAATCCTATTGTTCTTCACTACATTACTTCCCAAAAGAACAAGATTGATAAAAATATTGCTTTCACATTTGCAGCACCTCTTTTTCTCAAGAGAATTCTCCCAAAGTACAGATTTTCCTGCTGAGTCAGCTCAAGTGCCTCTTTCAATGGCCTCTGGAGAGAAACACCTCGACACACCCACAGAATGAAGGTTCCAGGTGCAAAAGTCAGAACTTCTATGTACAATTTCCTTGTATACTAACCAGGCTTCATGTCAATTCCAGAGTCCCATGACACCTCATGGCTTATATTTTATCTGTCACTCTGTAGTGATAAAACAATGAGAAATGTCCAACAGCTCATACATTTTGGCTAAAGCAAATAAATTAAATATAAAAATGCCAAACAAAAATGTTTTGATAGTGATTGTTTCAAATCTGAGAGGAAACACTACAAATTAAAAGATCTGAACCATAATCTCTCATAGACTGATGTTAAAGCCATAGAAAAGCCAATGAAATGCTCTCTAGTTAAGAAAGTCTTCCACCTGTGACATATTTCCAGATGTTCCATAAAAATGTTATAGTCATGATAATTTTGAGATGGTAGAGTAATAATAATGTTTATTATCATATTATTTGCATACATTACTGAGTCCAGGCTTGGAGTAAGCCTTGGTACATAATGCACCGAGAAATGCAAAGTCCTTCCTTGACAGAGTTTGCAGTCTAACCGGGCAGGAAAGAAACAAAGAAAGGCATATTCATCCTATGCCTGCTATTTCACATATAGGAAACTGAGAGAAGTTACAGAATAGCACTAGAACTATGAAAAAGGTCTGTGGATTGACCATCATCAGATGAAGTCCCAGTTAAATGTTTCAGCTCCTACTTCATTAAAATACAATTTCCCCACAATTTTGGGCTCTTAGACTTCCCTGCTATCCTGGCAACACAATGTTTCACTGACAAATGCCATGGTTTCAACAGCTCTGTGACTCCAGTAGCATGGTGAGGATAGGATGTTTACCATATGGACATGGACAAGGACAAGTCAACCTGATAAGGAGCAAGACTCCACCTCCCTGAGGACTTTTCCTGTTCTCATCTCATACTACCTCTGTGCTCCACTACCCAACTGGATTCTAGAGCAAACTGAGCTTTTTCTCCTGAGATGATCAGCCCAGTTCCTAAATAACCAGAGGAATCAACCTCAACTTCATGTGTCTTCATCCTACAAATGAGTTGCTGTAGTTTCAGGAACCCACCCACCCAGACCTACAGGAAGGACTGAGAAAGAGGTGCACAAACATCTTTGGGTTAATCTATACTTCATACAGAGCAGTGTTGTGTTTGACATATGTCTTAGGTGTATGTGGAGTTATGTCAGTGGAAACCTATCGCTCATTACCAATCTGCTCTGGTCCTGGAGGAAAGAAGGTGGAAACAGGAGGGGGAAAAATTACCCAGATGGGACATGAACCCATGAAATGAGTGTATCTCTCATGGGAAAATGCATTTCAGTCATCCAAGCAACATCTTAGCCCATGGAAAAAAATTGTTTTTTCCAGCTGTTACACCAAAAGAAAAAATTAATTTAAAGAGGAAAAAAGCATAAACTGAGCATATTTTTATTATACTGTTTCTCACAAATTACTTACAATATTCATGTTTCTTATAAGGACCCTTTTTAATATTGGAGTAGTGGTACGCTTTTCCAAAAGGTATTTCTTGAAAAACTGAAACCATTATTATGTTAAACTCCCACACAGTTTGTTTAGAAATATCTTTAAATACTATGAAAGAGCAATCATTATGTAGGTTTATATCTTATGAGTGGGAAGCAGAAACCATCAATGAATCATATTATTTCTCCAACTGTAAGAACAACATGACCAAATACCACAACAACAAAAAAGTTTATGCTCACTGTATATCTATTTTGCAGGCAGTTTCCTGCCTTGAAATCTGCATGATAGGCAAGCTGTGGTAAGTGTGATGCGCTATTTGCTTCCGATTGACTATGGATAACCAGGCATGCTTGGTCTTGTGCATTGTTCCTCCTTTGTGTACAGCTCCTTGCTAAAATGTACGGCAGCCATGAACAAGCAAAGTCTAAGATCTCTCCTGAAAGATGCTGCTAGATATATAGAGTTAGATATTTATTTTATTTTTTTCTCATCCCTTATATTGTTTCTTTTAGTTAAAAGCAATGTTTTTAATTGTAGAAAGTACTAGTTTTATGCTGTTTTAGAGAGGGAAGTGACAATGGAACATTGGTGAAGGAAGAGAAACATTGCAAGAGACATGGAAAAAAACACCATGGAGATCAATATTTAATCTATAATTATGGGTGTACAGTATGTACCGTGCATTTTTTAAATTTAACTTGGCTTTTACTATTACTCAGTAGGAGGGGAACAGATACTGAGAGCCCTGGATAGCAACCATATGAAGTATGTTTAAATACACATATTTTCAGAAGATCTGTGAGTACAAGAAGAAATGGATTGTAGTCTCTCTGATCTTTTTTCATGTTAGGAAATCTGAGAGCTTTACCTGGGAGATTTCATTTTAGGAAAAATTTGTAAAATATCTTCCCAAGTTTATGCTGTATAGCATTTCAGCACATAAGAAAAAATGTTTCTGTCACCCTGTCCTTGAAAAGAGAAACAATGTGCACATCATTTTTCACAGTGGAAATATTGATGATATAAAGAGTTATGAATAAGTACTAAGTCAGGAATGTATGGGAAAGCCCCCATCTTCTTTGTGGTTTCAGTCAGGAAGCATGCAGGTAGCATAGACTAATTCTGCTCAAACACTGTTAAGAGAAATTACAGTATTTCTGGGAGTTTGTATTCATCATGGTTTTAACAATGCTTTGATTGTACGGATATATGTATCTCTCTGTGTATGCCCTTTTATCTAGGCATTTATGTGCTACTTCTAGGCTTTTCTGAACACCTTTGAAGTTAGCTGGACAGAAAGAATTGGACACTAGGGGGAGGAAAATTATTTTAAGAATTTTAAAATTATGTTATCAGGTATCATCTGCTTGCTATTGAAGCTTCAAAGTTATTTCCAAGGCAGAATTCTGAAGATTGCTCCAGAGAAAGAGTTCAACAGTCTATCTAAAGTCCTCTTTCCATCATTAATAAGTGCTTAACCCCAGTATATTTGAACTCGGACTACATGACCAGTAGTTAATTCTCACTAACAGGGTTTTTTTTGATCCTGAAAATCTGTAGCCGTGTCATCAGCTCCTTCTTAATTATACCGTATTCTTTACATCTGTCCTGCTAAATAACTCTAATTGAAATAGCACTGGCGTGAATTTTCGTAATGTTCCCCCCAAGACATCCCGAAAGTGACTCACACGAGAAAACAGACTGAAGTCACAGCTGGAAGCACGTCAAGGATCATTTCCATTTTTACATGATTAATTTGAATTTAATATCTTAAATCAAAACCTGATTAATTTAAATAAAATTTTGATGGTGCCCTGCTTCTAATATACATTGCCGTAATTAGATTCAGCTTAATGTGATTTTTTTTTACATAATTAAAAAAAAGAGCAAGTCAAGTGTAACAATGCCAAGTTGGTACAAATCTGTCCATATATGCACATATACATACACATGGGACTTTGTTGTGATGTTGCTCAGGTACAGGAAAGATCACAGCTGGATGGCTGTGCTATAGCTCAGCTTATGGCATATGCAGAATATTACACTTCTATTTCACTGCAATATGGATGGACATCCTTAAAAAAAAAAAAAAAAATTAGTAGCTTAATAGTCTGGGTCAGCTCCTCAGTTCTAGTTCCTCTCACGTTTTAACTGACTTATCCATAGGAATTAGCTCTGCATATCCTGCAAGTGAACATCTGCAATGTACTATTCACGGCAGCTCATGGGCTTCTGTTTTGCATGAGACTTAGAAAAATTCTTTATAGAATAAATTGTTATTGTAAAAAACACAACACCTGTTTTCCTGCTTCCTTGTCTTAAGTGACCAAATTGCTCATCAAATTATGCTTCAATAATTAGCTCTTTCTTCAACAAGGCAGTGAAACATCAACCTGACTTTTCAGCCTGGAGTAATCCCAGCATATATCAAACCCCTTGATTTCAGTGGGACACTCCAGCAGCTTTAAAACACTGGGCATGTGCTCAGCTAGTAGTAAATCACTATTAAAGAGAAGACAATGATGGAGAGTGAAAAACTCCTTTCCTGCCTGGGGCTAACAGCTTTCAGGGAGGCACATGCACCGTTCATCCTTTTATGAAGGCAAGTAAAATCATTCAGGTGTATTTGATAGCACCCAGCTTTCCAAAAGCCTTTATTTACACTATGTTATAAATACCGTGTAATGGCACACAGTTATTTTTTTTTTAATTTTTATACTTCTTTCAATAAAAATTTCTCCTTGTTAGTGAAGCCAGTCTAGACAACCTCCTCTTCTTAAAAAAACATAGAACCAAATAAAGAAAAAAATCCCACCACGAATGACAGGTTCAAGTCAGTTTTCAGCCACTAGGGTCAGATTAAATGCTTTTCAATAGAAATGAGAAAAAGGTCACAATAAAAATTGAAGAACTGGGCAAAAATAAAGAGAACCTTAGTCAAAAAACAGTCAGAAAGAAGGAAGGAAAACTGATTTACAGACAGTCATGAACCAGACTTAGCTGCTGAAAAAACGTTACATGTAGAGATTTACAACAGCTCTATCTATTTTTCAGGCTCTTAAGTATCTCTTCACATTATTGATATTGTCGAAATTCTCATTCTCATGCAGCATTGGAACTCACAAAGTCACTGTCACAGCAAGGGCTCCTATGCTTTCCTTATTGTTCTCTTCAAATTTGCCAGCATATTACCAGTAGATCGCTGGAAATGTATAGACACAAATTAAACTTGTTCAGTTTGACCAATCAGCCTTCCAAAAGTATTAGTTCTGTGGACTTTTTAGACAGAAGCCAATGAAGTTCAATACTGATTCCAAAGAACTTGCTTATTTATTATTCATTATGGATAACGAATAAGAAAAAAAATGCCCCCTTTTTTCTTACAGTTAAAACTTGACAACAATCAAATTATTTTTTTCGTTCTAAACTTAGAATTCTCTCAACGTATACTACAACACGATCCAAAAATAACGACATAGTTACTATCTAGGGAAAAGCTACTTTACAGCTTATATTCTTATTCAGAAGTTAAAGTCAAAACAAAATTAATCGGGAAGGTTTATCTATAATGTATCACCATTCATTTCAGAAAAAAATATCTTTGCCAGCAGCAGAAGGAAAGTACTTTCAAGCAGTTACATTAGACTATAGACTCCAAGGAGAAGATTACAGATCTTCCATATTCAGCAACATGAATCAAAACTCTTAGGAACTAGTTTAACTTTCTTTTATTTTATTATTTTTTTATTATTTTTTCAAGGCAACAGGGATTGCTTTTTGTATAGGCTATGATTTAGATGGCTAATTGAAAGTAAGCAGTGGTGGGCTGCTTCCTTGGTAAAATATTACCAAGACAATCTTATCTGAGTTTACAGAGTTATTTTCAATTTGTAAATGCTGTATTCATTTCTACCAGATAAAATGCCTTTAAAAGTCCTAGGCCCAGGCATGACTGGATTGCTGTTGCAACTGCTCTGCACTGTTTCCCCCCACACAAATGCTTTCCAATCCAGATATATATATGTAAACTTCCTCTCCTTATG
>VXBA01003007.1:300773-412818 GCA_013399895.1 Serilophus lunatus | reverse complement strand
ACCCCCCCCCCCCCCCCAAACTCAATCAATTTTATGGTAAATAAATTTAATGATATACTGAATCCTCATAACTTCGAGTTGATGTCACCCTGCCAGTTACCTGCTCTGCAAGAGAATCTCCCTCATTAGAGCCTCCACCTTTTAGATAAACCTTTGCAGATTTATCTCTTTCTTATAAAGAAAAGAAAATCCTGGGCTTTGTTTCACCATTATAATAGATGCAAATTAATGTTTTGCCATTGTTTGTTGCTGTAATCATAGAGGCAAGTATGTATATTCCTAACAGCTATCTTATTTTCAATTTGCAAAGTATACTGTGCTTAATCCCATAAGGCAGCCTTTTCTTCTAGATATGAATTTAAAAACATAATTAGAGCTATGGGGTGGATTGTCCCTGAGGTAGAAAAAGCAGGTTTCTGCCAGGTCCAGAGGGGTCTTTAAGAGGTCCCAAGTTGGTCACAGCTCTTGTCCTAGTTTATTACTTGTTTCCATTGTGTGAAACAGCTTATTTGTTCATGTAAATTTAAGTCATGTTGATACTAGTAAAAAGGGCTTTATTGTTACTTTTTTCTTTTAATCTAGAAAGGTCGTGGAGCTGAGTTTTAGTGACTGGCAACAAGCTGTTTTTCCCAATGATCTCTGCATTTTTACAGTCAAATAGATAGTAAAAGTGACATATTGATAAAAGTTTTAAGGCATCTCTGGTGGGTGGTAGTAATTTTAAATATCATACAATTATCATTAAGTCATTTATGTAAATGAAAAGTACTTGGCAACTCTCTGTATGTCAAGAAATTCTACCAGTTTCTCTGCATCTCTTTTTTCTTTCTTCTTTTTCCTTTTTTTTTGGCTTTAGCCTATAGCACACTATACGGATGAACTCCTTCCTTTAGGGCTCTATGAAGACTTTCTGTAAAAAAGATCACACACCTGTGTGAGACAGCATGTGAAGGGTAAATATTGATGAGACAAAGTCAAATTAATCTCTCATGGAAAATGTCTAAAGGAATTTCTATAAACTGAAATAAATGTGGTGTATTAATCAATTTTGAAAAAGGGAGATATATAAGGATTTATGTGGGTTTGGATTAGGTAGGTTGCTATCCTATTCCCAGTCTCCCCACTCGAAACCTAGATCCAGATCTGAATTTTGAGGCATCAGCATAGGTCTGGTGTGTACCCTGTGAATCTCAGTTTGAGTTGGAGCCTGGTTTCAAGTTAGACCACAAATATTTCTTCAAAGGGAAGAGAGGGAAAGGATCTGATCACTCACCCAGGCTTTACTTTCAAATTTTGGCATTGTCAACTGCACACTTTCTGAGCAGGAGAAATTGAGGCAGTTTGAGCTAAACTGTTTTTGTTTGCCCAGATGTCTGACAATATATAAGGGCCAGATTCTGCCCTCAAGCTACTTTGGTAGGCAATGTGAGCACTCATTCTTTGGAAGATTCTGCGCCTAAATGTTCTCACTTTTCAACACATTGTTAGCCTCCCACGTATCTATTCAGGCAGAAAAACAGAACGGTGGAGCTCCCTCAGGGTTTTTTAATGCAAGTCCGTTGAGTCACCCTGCTTTTTGGATTGAGTTAGGGATATAGGATTAGGTTAGAAGATGATAACGATGCCAGGAATGTATGAGGAAGATCCTGTTCTCGGGACAGTAGACAGGGCATAAACTCCATTCCCATGTCTGTGCACAGAAGCTGTTACTAAACCTCCAGAGGCAACTAGCCAGTAGGAAACACTGGGCTCAGGGACTTAAATAGACAGTTGCGTGGCCGGTTGGCTTGGTATGGTGCTATGTGCTGGGCTGTGTCTGTGGCTTCCCTGATAGGAATCTGGGAGTGTACAGAGGTAGCCGAGGCTGCTGTAGACAACATTAGCACATCAATATCTTCGCACAAGGCTAAGGACAGCAGTAGACACTGGAGCAGAGGATTTATATAATTCCTTTGCTCTTTATCTTGTTCTTTACCTGTTTCTATTTGAGCGAAGCATTTCCATGCAAGAGGGTCCTGTATATAAACATAGTGCAAGCTTACAATTCCATACACAACATCAACTCTAAAAGCTTCTTCTGAGCTGGAATTTTCTTGAAGCTTTACACCACTCTCTTCTTGCAGGAAAGTTAAGTGACATTGCAACTTCTACTTTCTGACAGAATCTTCCTTGAAAATGTTCTTGAGGATCACCTCCTGTAAACACCTCCCAAGAATGCTTATTAAAGAAATTAGAAACTATGGTACATCAGGACAGACATTTTTTTTTGCTCGACTTGAATTATTTATTTATTGAAAGCCCGTATTGTTCATAATGCCTAGGGCACAAGTTTCCTTCTGCTAGATTTTCAACAATCCATGCAACATTCGTTTTAAGGGAGATATTCCTGACATTTGCCCAGTAATCAAGAATATAATAGTGCTGTGTAGCTGCTAAATACTGGTGACAAGAACCCTGCATGAAAGTACAGTACAATTTGAATAGATTCAATTTGTAATGTAGCTGAAATCCAGGTTGGTGGCTTTATGAGGGCTATAGCCAGTCCTAGTAAAAATTACAAGAAATTCAGATCATGTTATGAAGTTATTATTTATATTTTTCCTTACACTTAAAGTAGAAATTATATACAGAAAATATAAAGAAAAATTATATAAAAAAATTATATACAGAAAAACACGATACCCAGCAAAATGTGTGACCTGAAAAGTAATGAAACTGAATTCTAGTAAATTGAGGTTTGAAAATACAAAAGGGCTACTCAGAAATGGTTGAAACCTGATTAGTTAATTAAGTCAGAATTGGAGAGAGGTGATATGTGCGGCAACGA
Organism: Serilophus lunatus; assembly: GCA_013399895.1. Lineage (NCBI taxonomy): Eukaryota > Metazoa > Chordata > Aves > Passeriformes > Eurylaimidae > Serilophus > Serilophus lunatus. The sequence goes on along the minus strand of VXBA01003007.1, from coordinate 409,991 downwards.
TTCAGAAAACCTCACAAATTCACTAAGAATTAACTGTCAGGGCTCAGCATGAATTCACCCCACTCAGAGGGGCTCCCACACAAGCATGTTAAGCTGTTTGCTTCAAGGACATTATCAGCTGCTCTTTATTTCTCTTATATGAAGGAGATTTCAGCATAGATTCACCAAAATTGTCTTGTACACTTCAGACACTGATAGTATCCCAATTCCAATATTAGATTTTTACTTCCTTTTCAGCAATGATCACAGCTTGACTAAAGCAAAAATATTAAAATGAAAAAACCCTTAAATTCTGTCCCTTATTCCCCACAGAATACCATCATTCTCATCACTAGCAATCCAGCTGCAATCAGGCATTGGAGATGACCAGAAGGCTTGTGGAGGAGGCTGCATGTTGCCTAACCTATTCTAAACCAGATGGCCTGATCCTAAAAATGCAATGGTAGAAAGCAGGCTTCTGAGTAGTGCTGTAGCATTTTGTTTCCTCCTTACACTGTATTAAGGCTGGCTAAAGAGGCAGCCTCAGAAGTTAGGAAGTCCCCAAACAGTGTAATCAATCCTTCCATGCCTGTGGTGAGCAATAAAAGTTTATATGAAACCTACAGCACTTCACACTGAATGGCTGAAAAATAGCGCACATTTGTCAGAATGCCTGAAAACACACCCCATTTTGGTAGAGCAAAGCAATCAGTGAAGCCATTCTTCACCTAGAAGATTTCCTTTCTGTTTTGCTAACACAAAGTATTCAGTATTGATGCGTCTCTGTGTACAGGAGCAGACTCTGCAGTACTGGGACAGCTCATTCACATGACAGTGATATCGCAGTCATGCATTGCTCTGGCTGCACAGTGTGAATGGAGCTCCTTTATTAAAGTAGCACCCAACAGTGCTAACAAACTAAAGAAGCTCATCAGGGTTTCTTCTAGAGGACTTCTTCTTTTAAGGGGCTTTAAATCTGGCTCTTTTATCTTGGACCACACGTCCATAAAGGGATGTTAACAGGATTGAGTGAAATGGCCCTAGTCCAATCATTGTGGATGGTACTAGATTGTAAAATGCAGTCATGTTTTCTGGATTTCTCTGAACAGCAATGGCTGTGGTGCCTGTAGACAGAGCACTGGGCTGGACAAGCTGTTGGTTGGCCCAGGTGTGCTTTCTTGCAAGCTTCCATAAGGGAGAAATTACAAAACACATTGGAATCAGATCCACACCCACATCACCATTCAAAATGACTTTCAATCTCTGAATCTTTCTGTTAGAAATATCCATAAAATCCAGCTAAGGAGTTTCAGATCCTTTTTATGAGTTTCTTTAGGATATATTTTTGCTTAACTAATCAGTGGTAGCCAGCCTGTAAAACATACCATCTGAGTTTGGGATATTGAAATATAAATCTCATATTGTTAGTATTTCTTATCAGATTTTTTTCTCTTCTAGACCAAAGTATCATGAAAAAATAAAAGGAAAGCCACATTTCATAGCACATTTGCTCTTGGGATTCTGCTTAGCATCTAAAAGTAAAAAAAAAAAAAAAAAAGGCAGAAAAACAATTTTTTGGATAGTTAACTGAAAATATCAAAAACTTTAAAAGCTTCATTCAAGATGAGCTTCAAAAAAAGAAAAGAAAAACACACCACTAAACAGCTCGAGAGTTCTCTTTATAATAAATCCGTGGCCACTTTCGAACTTCACAGTTCTCACTGTCCTGTACACAACTCCCACTCAGTACATCACAGCAACAGTACAGATGGAGTTGTGATCTTCTTTACTCCAAAAGCACAGTCTTGTAGCTAAAGAAGGATATCTGTTAGCAGCTCAAGGTCTATATCATAGAGCTGAGCAATTCTCAGTACAGTGGTACATCCCAATCAGACAAGCAGTCCGATTCTCTACTTTTCTCTGCTGCACAATTTCTTCATCAAAAATATTCTCTTCATGCAAAACACTCACTATTTTTTCATACAAAATTCATTTAAATAAGAAGAGTCGTTTATCATTGAATCAAGAGCAGCATAGAACTAGATGGCTTTGCAAGCTTTTTGCTTTGCACTGCTCTAATTAAAAATAAAAATGTTAAAATTTCCAAGAGAGCATTTAAAAGATTACTAGTTGATAATTCAGAGAGCTGAGACTTACTACATTAATGGGAAAGACAGGAGGGGGAAAGTCGGCAAAGTAGAAAACACAGCTTTTACCTCTTCTGTAGTTATATTCTACTTGTGCTTTTGGCACTGGCCAGAGCAGCAGTAAAAGCTGAAGGTTGCTGATAAGTAAAAAGCACATCCATGCTATCCCCACGGAATGGTGGGACAAAGTAGGGATGCGTTGATCTATACATCTCCTAGGTAACCACCATCTTGAAGCTCATGAAACTTCTCTATTTATAGTAGATGAACACCTCGCAATCTTAATGTGATTAATGAATATCCTTAGGCCATCTGGGTAAGGTATTTTAGACATGGGAAATGAAGGCTGAGTAGCCTATATCTTAAAAGTATTTAAACACCTAATTTGTTTCAAATATTTTTTAAGACTTAGGATTCAAAATACTTTTTAGGATATACCCAAGACTCAGAAAACAAAGACAAAGATATATATCTGACATGGGTACTATGAGCAGTAAGGCTCTGAAGTACAAACATCTGTGTTAATATATTTTTCTTTCTGCTTGTTGAGGTGTTTTTTTGGGACCTATGTTGCACTATTTAGGCAAAAAAGTCAGAGGAATGTCTGGGGTCATACAGGGTGGCTGCAACAAACTTTTGCAGGCCAGACCATCCAAAGATCATTTTCTCCAAAATGTCCTGTAGTAGTCGATCATTTTTGGTGTTGTAACCCACACCTGAAAACATTGTGAATTGTTATATGGACTGTAACTATATATCATAAGTTTATGTTACTGCCAAGGACAAAGTGGAAAGGGGAAGGAAAAGTCCACTAGTTTACAGCTGTCCATTCAGTGCAGCTCCGTGATGTTTTTTGAGCCATCTCTGGCCTCCCATTCCACAGCCACTAGGAGGTGTGCTTAATGCACTGGTACATAGAGGTGGAAACCTCAACATCTGATGAAGGACTAATCTCCAAATTGCAGGGAGGCTTAAGGAAAGACAAAGCATGAGAGCTAATGAATCACTAGAGCAGCTCATAGAGAGTAAGCTGCTGTAGTTATTTTGTAGGTTTGAGCAGATCTGTGGCTATCCTTATTTAAACTGGGTGTCAAAAATAGTCTCTGTCTACCCCAGAGTGGTGAGGAGTGCAGAGGCAATTCATCCTTCCTCCTTCACTTCATAGACACTCACAGATGATCAGACAAATATGAGGATTAAACTGCATGTATACAGATACTTTCTGTAAAATGAGTATGGGAAAAACACCATTCCCTGGAGAATATGTCCACAGCCTGACTATTTATGCCTGATAGGCACATTTCTCCTTAATTGTAACTACATAAGGAATAACAATGAAAAAAAAAAAAAAAAAAGGACAGGCAGATGTTGAAGAATTTTTTGAGAACTGCAGTAAAAATACTAGATATCACAAAAAATCAGTCTGTGTAACCATACTACCACACTTATACATCAAAACATAACTATAACCATTTCTTCTTCACTCTTTTGACATATATGCTTAAATACATAAGCACAACCACACAACCCTGCTTATTGGGGAATGGGAGGAAAGATGGGGTTTTCTGTTACCTCTAACATTTAAGAAATCTCAAAGGAAGAGCATATATCTTGTTATAAGGAGTGATAACTCCCTGATTAATTGCTTATACTCCCATGCTGTTTCTATCTGTTTGACTATATGCCTTATAAGAAAAAACAGCTGCCAAGAAACATAGGCAATGAATGTCCCCATGTTCTAATTGTGATAACTGTACGTGGAAGTCTATTTCAGGTTGGATTTTTTGATGCTAATATGCCTGTCTCTTTTATTTTTCTTCTCCCTTTGCTGTGAGCACTGTGAAAGAGTGGCTAAGGAACATACTGGTTTAAATTTCTTTTTGAGTTTATACTGATTGTACAAAGAGTTAAACATGAAAAAAAGAATGAAAATAAGCATGAAAGACAACATCCGTTCTCATTTCAATTTCCTGGAAGGAAAGTGCGGTTAGGCAGATGGTGCTTTTTTGTTTTACTAAACTGAAAGATCAGATGTAAATAATATACACAATCTAGACTATAAAGATCATTGAAGGTGAGGTTTCTATGTGCAGAGTATTGTTATATTGTAGAGAGTTTCTCGCTTAGTGATATGTCAAGAATTCTTTGGGTTTAGCTTCTTAAATTTTTGATGCTTCAGTTTGTTTACCACACCCTCTATCTGCCTAGTCTTACTTGTTTCAACCACTATATTCCAGCAAGTTGAAATGTATGTGCCTTAATTCAGGTTCCTTCCATGAAGCACCATGATATTTGGTCTCTGGTAGAATGGACAGAGGAGAGTGGCTGGTAATTTGGCATCACGTGAGTCTCAATATTTCTGTGTTGCTGTCTTTCTTCATCCCCTGGCTTTATTTGTGTTACAAGAGTTTGTTTTCTTTGTTTTTATCCAATGAGATTTTACATCTTTGGTATTCTTTAATTTGCTTTCCAGAATGGAACATTAAACATTCTTAAGGCAGAGCAGAGTTCGTGTTCTCTCATAGTTAGAAAAGGCCTGTATCAAAGGGAAAAAAAAATCTTTTTCTAAAATAGCTCAGCAAAATCCTAATGCTCTCTTCCTGGCTGAAAGAACAGAAAAAGATACTGTGTTATTACTGCAAAGAAATAATATTATGGTTCCATTCTCAGCCAGATCAAAATCTATGCTCTTTTTTACCCCTCATATCCTTCATTAGTTTTGTGGGACTCAAAGGACCTAGTCATGTTTACACTACATGAATTCCTCTACCAGTGGTGACTAGATGAAAGCACTGCTGTGAACATCTTAGAAGGTTATTACCTCTCTGAACCTCCCTGTTGCAAGGTGATCAGCCTGGATGAAGAGAGAGCTGTGGCTGTAGTCTGGGAAAAACAGGAGAGTTTATGACTTTTGGAAGAAGGGGCAGGCCACTGAGGAGGACTACAGGGAAGTTTTGAGGTTATCCAAAGAGAAGGTTAGAAGAAAATTAGAAGAGCCTGTCTACTACCATAAAAAACAAACAAACAAACAAAAACCCCAACCAATTAAAAATGCTTCTATAATTACATTAGTAACAAAAGAAGGGCTAATAAAAATCTCCATCCTTTACTGGATGGAGAGGAAAACATAATGACAAAAGGCATTCTTTCTCTCAATCTTTAATAGTAAGACTAGTTATTCTCAGAGTACTCAGCTTCTTGGGATGGAAGACAAGAACAAAGAGCAGAATGAATTCCCAAAGTCAACTGGTCAGCAACCTGCTATACCACTTAGACACATACATCTACTATGGGGCTGATGGAATCCACCCAAGGGTACTGAGGGAGCTGTTAGAAGTGCTCATGTAGCCATTTTCCATAATTTATTCTCAGTCCTGGCTAACCAGGGAGGTCCCAGTTGACTGAAGTTGGCAAATGTGATGCCCATTTACAAGAAGAGCCAGAAAGAGGATCTAGGGAACTACAAACCTGTCACTCTGACCTTGGTGACAGAGTAGGTAATGGAGCAGATCATCTTCAGTGCGGTCACACAGCACACAAGCAACAGCCAGGTGATCATGCCCAGTCAGCATGGGTTTATGAAAGGCAGGTCCTCTTTTAACAACCTAATCTTCTGTGACAAGGTTGCCTAGTGGATGAGGGAAAGGCTGTGGATGTTGTCTGGTTGGACAGTGGGCCCAGATGGCCGAGGAGACCAACGGCACCTTGTCATATATGAAATGTAATGTGGCCAGCATAAAAAAGGTAATGATCACACTCAGCAACAGTGATGCTGCACCTCAAATCCTGTGCTTGGTTTTGGACCCCTCACCGCAAGAAAGGCACTGAGATGCTGGATGTTGTTTTGAGAAGGAAAACAAAGAGTTTGGAGCAAAAGTCTTATCAGGAGTGGTTGAGGGATCTGGGAGTGTTTAGTGTGGAAAAAAGGAGGCTCAGAAGCAACCTTATCACTCTTTACAACTGTCTGAGAAGAGGTGGTAGCAAGGTAAGCATTGATCTCTTCTCCAAGGTAATGAGCTATAGGACAAGATGAAATGACCCCAGGTTGTGCAAAGAGAGGTTTAGATTTGACATTAGAAAAGAATTTCTTCACTGAAATGATGGTCAGGCCTTGGGACTGGCTGCCCAGTCACCAACCCTGGAAGTACTTAAAATACATGTAGATATGGGGCTTAGGAACAGCAGTCGACTTGGCAGTGTTGGGTTAATAGCTGGACTTTGATCGCAAAGGTCTTTTCCAACCTAATGATTCTGTGACATTGTAAACATATTCCCTGGGAGGTTTTTTTAGTTAATGTTAATGTTAATTTTTCTTTCTCACTTTAGAATGAGTACAGTAGAAGGAGGAGAAAAAAATATTTTTTTCAATGAAAGAATAGCACTGTGCTCCTCAGGAGAAATGAGTCATACAGAAGTATAGAAGCTACATATCAAATCAGAATGATCAGATCTGGGGAAATCCAAAGACACAGCCACTGCTAAAACCTCTATAAACTAGGAGACTAAGGTAAACCAGAGAACTGGGTTAAACTAAAACTGACATTTAATGTTAATTTAAAATTACATGTAGTATAGTACACTAGTTAGCTTTTTGTAAACATGGAATATAACCTGTAAAACTTTTGTTTTTTATTTTGACTTGATGGAAAATTTATGCTTATTAACCTGAGAGACCTGCTGATAGTAGTGAGAATTTTATTGTGAGATTTTAATTGTCTTATATTAAAACCTACTGGAATCAAGTGTTTTCACAAGAATTTCAGCACTCAGTAGAGAATAAAGTGTTTCTAGGATCCACTGAACAAATACAACTTGAAAGTTTGATGAATGTAAACTCTTTATTCATTTTTAAGTCATTCCTATATTTCAGAGGCTTTGCACATTTTTACAGTTCTTTATTTTGTAAATGCAGGGAATATGAAAAGAATGGCGAAAGCATGCTAATGATGTAACTTCTGTATTATCAAGAAAGCAAAAGAAATAAAAAACTGTCTCCTCCAGTTGCTCATAGATAGCTGAATAATAAATAAAGAACAAATTGAAAAAATGAAAGCTCCAAGGAGAGCTTTTAGCAGTTGAGAAGAAATGCCAAAGCCCGTGTGCTTCAGTTCAAGTGCTATCATATCTACGAAGAGGTTTTGGTGCCCTAAAGGTGGGGCAGATTTGCTGATGGACATGTGCTGCTGATGGGTATTGCCAGAAGGAAGTGGATCTGAGGTGCAAGTGGTGAGGACAGACACAGCAGCAGCAGCTTCCCATAAACATGCAGGGCTTCAGTCAGTTCATTCGCTTTCCCACAGTTACAAGCTGGTGAGCTTGAAACAGTTTGGGGTGATAAGCCAAGCTGTAGTTAAAAAGGAAGGAAAGGCTCAAAACACCTGGGCCAAACGTCTATCTGCTCTTGATCTCAACTGGAATAAAACACTATGTGCAAACCCAAGATCTGTCTCTCAGCCTCTCACATGCAGTATGAAACCCACAGAAACTGACCATGGGATATTTTGGGCTTTCCTTAGAGAGATCCCCACAAAACCCTCACAAACATTGCTCTCCTTATGAATAAATAGTTCTGTGTTTGCAAGATAAAACTCTGTGGACAATTAAAGCAACAGCGCACATGCTCACAGACACTTAATTACGGAGGGTACTCTAAACTGAGGAAGACAGAGACCATTTGCTAACAAAAGAGTCCAGTCACAGGTTACATTATGAGCACTTATCAAACAAAATGGAGGCAACGCTCAGGTCCTGACAAGCAGTTGAGACTAAAACCTGTCGAACTAGTAAGATGCTAAATGTCCCGGGGCACCAGAAAGTAAAAAATCTCATGTCTGATTTCTCTTTCTCATAAAAGAAACACTTCATCATGCAAACCCAAATCTTTTTTTGGTGAGTGGGCTTGGATTGCCACTCTTCATTATTATAAGAGTAGAAATCAACACAATAATGCCTTTCATCTCTTTTATTATAAGAATTCAAATTCAATTTTTATTTTACAGCACATCCACACAATGCCTCACAGTATGGTTCTTGGTTGCCTTCATCCCTGAACAATAGCCTTGAAAAGAGATATAGAACATAAAAATAAACCCCTCTTTTTCCCCACAGTAGTTTGTTTCATCTTACAAACAATAGCAATTCACCATCTAAAACATACAGCAAAAGTAAGTAGAGTCTCTTGAACATTGCACTCTTCCTAAAGGTGGTTTGTTTTTTTTTTCTTTTGAGCACTGACACACTTAGCTGTTCCACAAAATCTGGGATCTACAAGTTTTGACCAACTGACACTTTTGTGAATTACATACCAATGTGCTGAAAGCCTTTCTTAGCTTACATGCAGTAGACTATGTCATATTTTCTTCTCTTCTCCTCAGGAGTGCAGTATCAGACCACAGGGAACCTCTGTCCTGTGTTTAACCATGGACTGTGTGGCCTGATAGTCACAGATTTTTAACATGTGCTTGATGACTTCTTAGTCTTTCAGTTTTGGCTTGTATAACTGCACAGTGTTTTTCAAGGTTTTCATTTTGAGGATTTGAATATGTACCATAGACATGTTGTTAAGTGTTAAAGCAATACCAATACAGAAACAATGATTTTCTACACATGGACTTTAAAATGGCGTGGTCCTCTGTCTCTGCATATCATTCCTACTCAGCAAATGGTGGTTAATTGTATTGTCAATTGTTTCATAAAGTTTCATAAAGTCTCTTAATGGGATGGGTGGCCCAGTGGATGGGCTATTCAGTTTGATATAAAAACAACAAAATCCCATCAGTCTCAGTTTGATATAAAAACAACAAAATCCCATCAGTCTCAGTTTGATATAAAAACAACAAAATCCCATCAGTCTCAGGAGTGATCAGAGCAGAGGAAACACAGTAATATATGAACTGTAGGGATAGAGATATCCAAAGTAATCTGACTAGTTTATATTAAGAAAGGATTTGACAGACCTGCTGGGTTCCTACTTAATGCCAATCAAGTTTGAAAGGGACCACTTGAGCTCAGGTATTTATCTCAAACTGATTTGAATTATCATCACTTCTTGATTTTGAGAGTCCAGGCTAGAATGTCATGAAGAGAGAGTGTTGACATTTCTTACTTAAAACAAAATTAAACCCATGCAAGTCAAGGAAATACACAGTGTAAGTGGCACAAGAATCTGGCCCTTTGAATCTGACAAGAGAAATAGATCTTTGTAGGCCCTGTGTGTTCTCAGAAAGTCTTTTGGGAAGTGAAAACCCCATGAATCCTTTAGCATCACTTCTTTCATAGCAAATAGGATCAACAAAACACATACAGGGCATATTGCACATATCATTACTTCTTTTTTCTGCTAGTCAATATAAGCTTTATGTTTCTTTTGAAGACATAATGTTAGCTAAAGAGCAGCATTTGAGGTCAAGTCTAGATTGTCCTTTTTATTAGCCTAATTCTGTGCATATGAAAACTTATTCAAAAGAAATTGTTTCAAATTATTACTAGGACTTAAATTATCATTGCAGAAATCACAGGAAAGAAGGATAGTGCTTACCAAAACCCCAAGAAAGTATTTCAGATAGTTTTTCTTTCATTGCCAAGCAGCGAGGGTCAAGTGAACTGTATTATTTGTAAATATCCACCTTCTCAGACTGTCGCAAGCAACTGTAACATACCCACTAACAGCAATTTCCACTTGGCTCTATCCAGAGGGGAGAAAATTACCAGGAGCTGCGTTGTTTATAATTCCCTCAACCCCGAGGGTAATTCTGTTCACCAATTACTTGAAATTAAACTTAGGTAATTCGACACGTCTGTTTGATACTCGACCACAAACTACCTCTTAAGCAAACCAGGGCTGGATAGTTTACTTCCACAATACTCCACAGAATTTTGTTATTGCAGCCATGATAGGAAACGAAAAAATGAGAAGTTATGTAGACTTGTGAATCGCTGGGTGTTGGGGGTTTTTGGTCGCTGTTACCACCATTAAGAGATCCCAATAGGTCTGAAAAAGAGGAAACTGGAATGCAGTTTTCTTCCTGGGATGAGAGTTCCCAATCAAACATAGAAAATATAGTAAGAACAACAAAAAGCCCCAAAGTCCAGTGTTTGACAGAAAAGAAACCTGCTCTCTGTAGTTAGAAGATTTCATGCCTCTCTACTTTGCATATAGTTAGAAGGCTGTCTAGAAAAGGCTGCACACATAAGAGAGAACCTACATTATCTGCAGTAAGTATTTTTTGATCTCTAGGGCCAGTCATTTAAGTTATATAGTTGAATCCTGAGCTAGGTTATATCTAGACCTGGACACTTTTTAAAGCCAGGAAAACTTGTTAAACATTTTATTGGTGATGAGTCTGTGTACACTCCATTTTCATATCTCTTTGTGAGTAATGAATTGGCTGCCAGGTACCGTGACTGAACTGCATGACTCATCCCATGGATTCATTTTACAGTCTGGTGAAACCAGAGGCTGGTAACACCTATCCTTTGTAAGAATTTTTTACATGTTGTAATAATACAAATGAACAATTTTTTTTTCTTTTTTTTTTTTTTAACAAAAAAAAATTAGACTGATGAAGTTAAAAAGGTGCAAAATGACTCAAAATTCATTCATATTATACTGAGCCATATACTAAACTGTTCAACCTAACTCCTATGAAGTGAGCCTAGTTCCCATTTTTATCAAGACTCATTTCAAAGCCTTCATTATATTTAAACATTATCAAATAAGCAAAGAAGAAAGGCAGAGCCACTATCTTTTGCTAGTGAGAAGAGTTAATTTTTAATTGTGAAAACTCAGTCAGCTTCATATATGGAAACCTTAGTGCCAAATAAGTACCAAGTGCTTTATTTTTTGATCTGAATATGATTACTTTTTCAACCATATTCTGCATTTCATTTTTACTATAGAAGTTGTTCGTTGTCAAATTTCAAGCTGAAAAACTATAAAAGTCTATTTTGACTTTGCTATAGCAGAACTAAAAGATTTTTTTGAACTAAGATTAAATTGATATACCTTGAGCTTCTGCCATTGTAATATGACATTAGGAGCATAGTCAAATGCTGGTTTTGACTATAAGTGTCCTACTAAAGTAGTAGTCTACTGCAGAGTGCTTTTTGATGTATCAAAGAAATGGTACTATCTTTCAAACTGCATTCATATTCTCCTATCATCAAGGTAAAGTAATAGCAGGACTAAAGCATGATCTTTTTTTATAGTTTCTAGGAGTCAGTGCTATAAGGGATTGCCTAGCCTTGCATTAGGTATTCATGTTTAAATGAATCACAGATAGGCTTTCCAATCTATAAACTGCATTAATCAGATTTTATCCTTTTCTCTGTCTTTTATTTCTTGGATTCTTTACCTTCTCCCCTGCTGCTATTGCTATAGCTTCCTTAATGACAGGCCAAGTAATTTATTTTTTTCTTTTCCTAAAGTTGAAATAGTCTTACTGGTATAATTCACAAATGTTCCTGTGTAATGCTGATGGAGGCCAATGACTGCATCACTTAGGGGGCCAATAACATTTTATTTTATTATTCGAGCACATCGCCTCTCCTATAGAATATCCTACCTTAAAAGACTGGGGTTTGTTTTGCAGAAAGTCTTGGTTAGTGGACACAGCATCTTAGAACAACTCTTAATATTTATAGTTGTGCTATGGTTAGGTATATGGCTCATGAAAAACATGAAAAATGAGGAGCAGAGCTAGTACTGAAGGGACAGAGATGGATACTACAGGGAATAGACAAAGGCGGATGTGTGTCTAAGAGAACATAAGAGTTTTTGTGCTTTTTTTTTCTCCTGTGATATTTCTTTTTCCTCTTTTTATTCTGAAAACAGCCAGGATTCATCCTAGGAATGGTAGAATGCATCCTAACTTTACAACTTTTTCCTTTGTGTCTATATAGGACAAAATATAGAACTCTACATCCACAGAGCAACAGGGGAGAACTTCTAAAAATATTTATTTACAATAAACGAAACAGTACATTTCTTTTGATATTGTTGAATTGCTTCAGTAGAGGCAAAATCTTTTCACTATGATCAGTTTGAAATATTGAATATATATCTGGTATAAAATGTTAATACGGAATAAAATACAAAAGTCGAAAGGTTAAATTTGAAAGGCAGAAAAAAGCAAAAATTAATTGTTATTTTTTGATTTTAAATCACTGAAATGTTTTCCTTAAAATATCATTAAAATCAACATGTTGTTATGAAATTTTTAAATGAACATCCTTCTGATTTTTTTTTATCAACTCTATAGAGAAAACAATGTTATTTCCATCATTTTCACCACAAATTCATGAAAGATGCTGTCAAAGACAGACTTGTTGCCAATGCAAAGAGCCAGCTTGATTTTTTTGGGGGAACAGTAGATCCTCTCCACAAAGCAAACAGAAAACAGTGTAGCCACCTTCGAAAGTGTTATTCTGTATACAGGGATGTTTCAAAACTGGGCCAGCAAATAGTTCAAAGTACAGTCCCTATAATTAGGGAAAGATCTGTTTCTTCTAAATGCAGTGTGCAAGGATTTCAAAAGCAAGCCAGTAATAGAGCATAGATGTTACATGGCAGCACAAGAGTAAAAAGAAAAAAAAAAGAATAAGAGAGAGAATATATAACTCTCTAGCACAGATGAAAGACAAAGGTTAGTATGTAAAATTTTCTCCCATTCAGGGTTACCAAATGAACAGACTTCATCTGCAGAAATTGTTACAACTGACTGAAATTTTACAGAATTGTTCTGTAAGGTGAGCTCAGAGATTGAGAAGGTTTGTTCATCTCTAAAGCTGCAACTTCCTGTTTTCTGAGGAGGCCAGCCTGTGCAACACAGAAGAGCAAGGTCTTAGAGCATTTCATGCAGGGTTGCATTCACTTCTTCCTTTCAGTGTCAGATAATAGTTGGTATCCATCTGTGCTGAGTCACTTTATGGTGCCTATGTGTTATGAAACACTCCGTCATCTATCCAGCTTCTTTTACTTGCTTTTATATGCACAGATCGAGTTTTCTAAAATTCTTCTTTTTTTGTCACCCTGAATCGTGAGCATCAGAAACACAGGCTAGAGCAGCTTATAATGAGCACATAATAAAGATGGTTCTAGATACTGCATTCAGTATAATAATAGTGGATGCTGACATTGGCTCAGCTGACACTGTATGTTGCCAAAATTCATTGTCACACCAGAAACAGAAAAAGAAGAATTGGGAAGAGGTGTGAAGAAGGAACCTTCTGGCCAAATTCAAATCACAATAATGCTATTATCAGTGGGGAATATCAGTGACAGACTAAATGAATATGCTCTGAAGGGCTGCTAAAGCAGAAATGGTCAGAAAGAGATGTTGAGCAGCACTTCTCTGAATGGTGCTTTCTGTACAGTTCACATTCTCTAAATCATGGCACATGATAGTGAGCACAGGGTGGCCTGGTCCCATTCTACTGATTCACATTGTTCTTACATGTAGCCCTATTTTGCCTGCATAAATAGGGAGGAATTTCCAATTCCATGGAGATACTACAAGTTTAGTCATGAAGATAATTAAGTCCTTTGGGCTTGAACTACCCAAACATTTCATACTTGAAAGAAATTCAGATATGGCTCTGAATGTCTGGACTACTGCCATCTACACAATTTGGATTCATTTGAGGTTTAAGATTAGCTCCAAATTCCTCTCCACATCAATTAATCATTCAGATATTTACTATTCTTATCACTAGTATTATAGAATGGCTAGAAATTCTAAGATACTGTGTAGCCTACTTCTGCTGACATACAAAACCTAACGTCAGTCTTTTAAAAACTTCAAATCTAATCAACAAAGTTTGGGAGGGGCGGGAAGGGAAAGAAGCTTTATTAACATCCTTTTCCAAAAGATAATAGAGTCATAAGAAAAGTCTAGTCACTTGTCCAAAAGACCTCACGGAATATCAATGATGGAGCTGGATAAGGGCTCTATGTCTGTTGTCAATCTCCAAAGGCAACAGGAGATTTAGTCAGTAGATCATCTTATCTGAACATTTTGTTGCTAAAATTGTTTCTGTTATTGCTCACTGCAGCTAAATGCAAAGATATCTAGACTTCCTAGAACTTTTAGAACTCAAATATGCAAATAAATATAATCTCTGTAAATGATGGATATTAATAGAATGCTAGCTCAGATCCTAAGGAACTTATAGAAATGAAGACACCTCCTGGTGCTGCTGCAGTGGGCAAATAAAATGGACCCTTCTACAGAAATAGGGACACTTGCATAAAATCAAGCTTAAATGTCTCGAGAGCTTTGAAGCTAAAGAGAAATGCAGATAAGGAGCTACATTCATCTCCAGGATTAGAGAGCTTCTAGGAGGTATCTTTCTGTCCCGTACTCCTAGCTGAAGTTTGTAACTTTACCTGTATTTCTAAGCAGAATTACTGGGGCTCATTCTTAGGGCTTTTCATTGAATTTATGTGTTGACTTTTAGCTATTAAATATCAATAATTTGTATCTACTAAAATTTACCTGATAGTAACATTGTCTTGCTTAAAACTCGCTTTCTCTTGTGTTGTTTTATCAAGATTTCTCAAAATCAAATGAAGAATTTGAAAGTAGAAACGTTGTCATCATAAATAGATTTAAAATCTCCACTTTCTTTCCTGAGGTTTGACTTTTTTTGTGTCTGTGTATATCTGTATAGGGGAGGGCGGAGGGTTCAACATGACCTGCGGTAAGTATTATCAAATGAAACTTAATTAACAGCTCTGATGAGATACCAAGAAAGATTGAAGCTTACCTCCCAAAACTGTATTAGTTTGCTGTTCCAGTTGTAAAAAAACCTGTTTTGCTGACACTTCGGAAATGTTTATGATGATTAGAAAGATATTGTCTTTTCAAGGGCAATTCTGGACTAAATTTAATCTGTTTTAAAGAGCTGAAGTGAAACAATAAAGAAAAAAATCCAAATGAAGATTCTGCACTGAACTGAGCTTATTTTGAAACTGTTATTACTGCAGTGCCTGAAATAGAGAACAAAGAGCTTCAACTTTTCTCAAGGCACTGCAGAAGTGAGGAGACAGCTTAAGAGTATGTTAAGTGCAGGAAAACAGAACATAATAGTCATGGGACAGTAGGTGGGGGGAGGAGTGGGGGTGTAATGAATAAAATACTAAATGAATTTTGCCAAAATGTCTGTAAACAACTCTAGTAGAAGTTAGCTGTCATGTGGTAGGCACATTCCTGATGCTGAGCACAGGATACTCCCATCCTGTATTGGAAACTCCTCATTAACAAAGGAGAAAGAAGAGCAATACAAAGTAAGGATTGGAGATGCAAATTATGGTTTATGGTTTATGTGTTTATATGCATGCAAGTACTTAAAAGTTCTTCTAGGCTAACTTATCAGAGTGCTATTTTTCTGTTGATTTGTATCGCCTGATTGGAAAAAATTGTAATAGCTTATATACTAGCACGGTAATACTATGTTTGTGTTTCTCCGTCAAAAGGACCAAATATTTATTAGATGACCATAATTTAAGTACATCATTAGCCAGTTCTACAGCAAAATATCAAAAATCCAAATGAAACTTGATTAAAATTTTATTGTGAACTTATTTCTAAATATGAGCTATCTGAAGCCTGGATACCTTTCAAACCTATCTTCCTCATGTGGTCAACATAGGCAAGTCTTGTTTTCTGATACGAACACTTTTTTCAGGTATCTACAAAACACCTAAAGTAGTTACAATGGAATATGGATAAATCATTTATTATTTGCCAAATCTGTTCCTTTTTCTCCTAGCTTAAGTTTTAGTCCCAAACTAATACAAATCCATATTTCACTGTTGATCAATGTAAAACCAGAATGACTGAAAGGTATAATTTGGATCACTTATATTTAAGACTGCCAAATGAATACCTTTCAATTTTTTTACATGGAAAAATCTTCTGAAGTGCTATGTGGTTCAATTTTCTCTGTCAAAAAAAAAAAAAAATCATCAAATGCAAGATTATCAACACCCTAGAAACAGGTAGGAGTATGTCTCTGTCATAAATAGAAATGTTACTTGCATTACTTGCTTATCCTCCTAGTCCAGACTGTAATACTTTGGTTTTGACTGATGTTTTTAAAATTATTTCCTACTTCTCTAGTTTCTCTTTCAGCAATGTTTACCTAATTCACTATGAAATGATAATATAAGACAAAACCTTAAAGGCTTTAGAAAGTATGTCCAGTACATTAGGAACTGAAGGGACTCTCTCTCCTTACAAGATTAAATATGTCCATATAAGTGTGACTTATAGTGTGACTATAAGATGAGTCCTGCTGGTTTTTGAACTAAGCATTTGCAAAATTGGAGGGGGGGAAAAAAAGACAAAATAAAAAGGTAAAACAGAAAAAAACCCGCTTCTGGTAGGTGAGCCACAGCAGGGCAATTAAGACGATATGGCAGAGGTAGACATCTGCTCCTAGACAGATACAGTTCCACTGATGATATCTGTAGTTGCAATCCTTCCGAGAGATAAACACCATGCGAGAGCAATGCACGGAAGGAAATGCCACACTGAGAAAGTGGTGATCGTGTGGCCCCTGTGGTCTGAGAAAGAGAGAGAGGCAGCAAGAGAAAAAGGGAGGGGTGTCATGTGGGGCCTATACCAGGCAGATGCAGGTAACAGGAGTCTATAGGACAAGCATGCATCAAAATGCAAAGCTGGGAGATATGTGAGAACTGACACTGGAGGGGAGCAGAATTACAGCAAAGATGGAAGCACAAGACCAAGAAGAAAAGAAACAGAAAATCCCTCTCTAAGCTCTACACAGAAAGTTAATCTATGCTGGAATTAGAAAAAAAAAAAAAAATCATTAGTAGATGATTTAGTCTCTCAAATTTAAAGGTTTGAAGGGTTTTTCAGAATTTCAAACTCACATTCAGGTTCATCACAAACTTGATCTGAATCGTGTTCCCCAAAGCAGATGATTACTTTCTGTTTCATGTTACTGTCACAATGATGCTCAGACACAGCAGAGGTAGTATTCCCTCTTTCCTTTGCTGCCAGGTGGAGAAAAAGCCTAAAGGAGGATGTAGTATCTTTTCCAAAATCTTTCAAGCCATGCTTTGACTCTGTTCAATTTAGGCCATCTTTGAAGCAACAATACACTACATGGCAAGCTCCATGACCTCATCAGATAAAAGGTTTCTAAAGGTAAGACATGTGCCCTCTGACCATCACTGGCCATGACACTGCCTCTTCATGTCATTTGCCACACTGCTCCTTGTATGGAGAATTTGATGGCTCTCTGACGCCAAGAGTTCAGAGCACCATCAAAACTAAGGGAGCATCCTTCTTCCCTCCAGCTTTCCTCTCTGGAAGCCAGCAAGAAGGCTTAACATTCAGTTTGCTTATGAAATTCTCCCAATTTAGGAAGCTGGAAAACTCACTGAAAGAATTCGAGGCCAAGCAGTTTGCAGAGTTCACTGACCAGAAATGAATGCAGAAATACCCTGCAAAGGGCAGACCCTCTGGCTCACATATTGTGCTATCTTCCAGTTCTGGACTGGACTTGGGGCTTGGTTCACATCAACAGAAGCTGAAGAACTGAAGCATCAAAGTGTCATTCTGACTTGTATTAGAATCTCAAAACAATAAATTCCAAGTTTTCATGTCTGTTTTAATAATTCTTCAGCCTGGTTGCTCTGTGGTCTTGTTCTGTTAAAAAATATTTCTTTTTCTGGGAAGAAGAGAAAAATATCAAACAAAAGAGCTTAATGTAAAATCAAAAGGTGGAATGAATCACAAGCACTCATGCAACTTTGTGCTTTGGAGATATCTTAAAATTGCTACTCCTGAAGGCTTCTTGTCAGGAAAACCTGACTGAAATTTTATGTTTATCTGAAGAAGGTAGAACTGGACTTAATGTCTTTAACAAGCAAGTCTCCTAAGGCCAGATTCTGCTATCCTGACTCAGTTCATACTCCAGAGAGGGTGACATATTTAGATACTTCTTCTTCCACTAGATACTCATAAACAGACTGCATTTATTTTCAATGCATTTATTAGGGTAAAATGTACAGTAAGCTTTCTGTTTGCATTTTTATCTTCCTTGTCTATACAGAGTGAGCACGACCATTCAAGTGATTCAGCTATTGGTTGTTGATTACTTATTTGGGGGGGGGTGGGGGGTGGTGGTGTTTAGATTCTAATGTGTACATTTCATTGTACATTTTTTAAAAATTTCTGTTCACACATGCAAGCATCAACATTTCTTTTTGAGACACATATTCTGGAAAAACCCAGTTCTGTGCATATTTTCAGGAAGTGAAAAGAGCATAAAACGTAGAGTTCTAGTGTACATGGCCCAAAAAAATTAATTTTTAAATATGAACATGAGATTGGGACTCTGATTCATTAAAATTCACCTAGATCTGCATAAAAATATCAATACATGAACAGGAACAGTATCAGCAAAGAACAAAATTCTCCTACTAATATGTCTGTTACCAGTGTAAAAATTCATACAATTCATTCTACATGTCCAGTAAATAATTCAGTTATTAGGGGGCAGTCAAAAAAGGTCTGATCTTTTGAGTTCATCAAATAAAGCTGCCATTTTGGAGAATAGGAGCTTCCTCTCTTGGAATATCTACAACAATTTTCTATCCACAGAGAATGCCAGTTCCTAAGTTAGTACCCTGCATAGTCCTCATAGCGTAATAATTTCTGGACATTAAATGTGCTAATATAGCCTTATTTTTCCCATTTATTGACTCTTGAGGAATGCATTCTCTCTGCTTGATTTATAACTATTTTAGCTTTATTACTCTGTTCCTGTTTTTCTGCCTTTGTTTTTGTTTTAAGTGCATATTGAAATATCTGAGTTTTGTGGACAAAAATCTTATGAATAACTTAATACAAGTATTTTAAATGTATTTTTCTATCTATTGCATTATTTGATTCTAGCCCACTGAGCGACTTTCACACAGCAGATTGTCATTATGACTTATTTTTCCTTTTCATTGGACTGTATCCCCTGAAAGAGGGTCCCTCCCCCATCCCAGCAAGCTTTTTTATCTTTTCTACCTTGCTAGAGGCATTATTAGGGCAGCTCACCTTTGACCAAATGGGCAGATGAACATACATCCTCTGAAGCCAATACTAGTGCTGTTTGGTAGATCAGCTCTCAAATAGTACTGAACTGTGACCTCTTCTTCTGTTCAAAGACTAAATACATAAACTTGAGTTTCCATTTGTGCCAAGCCTGGGAACCTGAGTTGTTCCCTAATCCCAGGTCTCACAGCCAGCAGCACAATGGGCAGCTCACCATGCCAGCCGGCCAGCCTGAAAGAATGTCTTTATTCTCTCTTCCTCAACAAATTGCTTATTGTTTGGCCCACAGGCTGCTAGACCTCATGAATTGTCCAAAACTTTATTGCTTTTCTGTTAAAGTTTCTTCTTTTTCTCTTTTGATTTTGCTTAAAAATATTTTGTTTTTCATTTCTTAGTAGACAAATTTTAAAAGATGTCTGCTTCTTTTAATCTTTTCTCAGAGTATACCTGTTTTTTGGAAGCCTGCAGGAACCACAGAAATGATACAAGCCCTGCAGGTTTAAGCTGTTTAGAAAGAAGAGTCTGTGGAAATGTTGTTACTAGAATGCAATGCTCAATATTACCTAGAGAAAAATGGAGGCAAAAGTTTTAGAGCATTCCTGAGTTTCAAAGATCTGTGCCATTTCTCTGCTCTTAGCTTCATCTTCACTCTGACTACAGTGTGCCCCTAGTATAAAGAGGGAATGTAGGGCAGAGTACTTATTTTGGGGCATTATGGTTTGAAGTTGCTCAGGAGAAGTTATCTTCAGAGGAAACTAAAGCTGGGTGCCTAAATTGGTATGTTATTTATCTCTTGAGCTATTTCTGGAAGCAGCTTTTGTCTTCAGCAGAGGTTTCTGGGAATGTGGTTGCAGGATAATCATTGTGCAAGCCAGTACTAGGCAGAGCGTTGGCAAGATAAGGCTGATATTGCAAAATTCAGCCAGATTTACCCTGGGAAAAGAAGTTTCACAGGTGTGACCCCATTATATGAAATGAAGAATTGCTTCATAAACATGTCCAAAACCAATACAGTACCCAGGGCACCTCTGTTCTTCTCCCTTGGATCATTAATCCTGTGTTGAGTTGTTCACATGTTCAGTGGGAAACCTACTTGTAGATAGGGAACTAGGAGAGGAATATCCTTGTGAACAGCAGGATTGGTTCTGATCACCTAGAGAGTGCTAATTAAGATCAATTTAAAGACTCATGCACTTTTCAATCATTTTTGAACACATTGGTTAGGAAAGATGACAAAACTACACAGCTTTCTTTTATGGAGCCATATGTGATATAAGCATCACAAAAATTTCTTAAATATGCATACGTATACGAGTCTATGTGTACATGTATATATATATATATAAATTGTATACCCTTCCAAGTGTAAGAATGGTAGTAAAAGAGTAGAAGAACTGCAAAACTAAAATGTCCACATTAAGCTGATATATGGTACATACTAGATGATATATATACTACCTTATTGTTCAGTTGTGGCTCAGGAAGCTAAATGCATAATTTAAGATATATGTATAGTCTAAGGGTCAAATGCTGTCAAATAGACGAGTGTAAATCAAGAGCAATTGCTCCGAAGTGACTGAAGTTGCAGTACCCTGGATTTACACAAGTGTTGCTGAAAGCAGAATATGAGTCAATACGTGTCATCAATACAGCTGAGTTAGTGGCACTGAGGGAATTTTATGATATGCATGTGCCTGAATCCTTCACTTTTTTCATGTTTTATAATATTATATTTTATGTTTCCATTTTTGTCTCTGTTTTTAAAGGAATAAGGGACTCAAATCCTGATTTTATAAGTGAAAAACCCACTTCCCTCATCTACTAAACTTTCTCAGTTTCAGTTCATAATGGCAGACAAACATCTCACATTCGCAGAAAGATTACTTTCCTTAATTACATTTAAGGCCAGTCTTAATTTTCATAAATGCGTAATTCTGAACCCCAGACAGGATGTTGCTAGGCTGGCTGGCTGACTGCACGTAGAAATGCATCCTCATTCATTTGATTCTGTTAGCAACTGTACTGGCTGCAATGAAGGGTCAGGAAGTAAAGTTTTTTAGACTTACAGAAAGCAGAATCTGGAAGAAGCAGGAAGAGTTGTGGACCTTGCTGAAGTGTGTGGGGATGGAGAGCAGGCGGCTGAAGAGAAAATCAGCTTTGTGAAAACACCACAGGACAATTTTCTTCACTGATGCTTCCTGATTTTTTTATTGAGAAGTTCAAGGAGAAAAAAAAACCCTTTGCATGGGACACTGATTGCAAGATATAGCAGAAAACAAAGAGTATAAAACCTTAAAATTTGCTGAGGAACTAGCAGAGTGCCTGTCAGATACATCCATCCTTCAATGATCTCGTTTTGCATAGAGAAAGAATATACAATTGAGAAGAGTTTTTTAATTCTGAAAGGAGGTTATATGTTAAATATATGGTAGCAATCTATTCAATAATAGAAGTCAAGTCCCTTACTTGTGGAAGCAGACTGTGGTATTCTATCACATTAAATAATGCCATTATTTCTCTAACTTACTTTTAATTAAATATATTATTTTAAATCACTCATATTTTGGAATACCTAGAAAGATGAAAAAGTCTCAAAAGTAGATTTCCTAATATTCATATAATCAAAAATGACTGAATTAACGTAAGATGTACAAAAAAAGAAGCCATTTCTGATTACAGTGATCAACTATGGGGGCTTACTGCTTCAAAAGAAACAGAACAAACATCCATATGTGCTCAACATACACACTCCTTAGCCAGTTAGAACAATGTGTAAGTATAGATTTGGCAGTATTGTTTGACCCCAAAAGGGTTCATATAAGAAAAACACTTTCAGAGAAATGTTCTCTCTAGAGACTGATAGGGATGATACAATAGGCTGGAGTTGCTATTATTAAAAAAAAAAAAAAAAAAAATTACTACTTTTTCTGACTATGTTTCTTTTTTTCCCAGTGGGATTCTGATTCCAGACACTCAACCAGCCTGATATCCACTGGGAAAGTGATGACACCATAAATTATTTAAAGCTTTGAAAACCACAAGAACTACTGTATATAACCAGATTGGATTGACTTTTTAACTCTTTTGATTAATAATTCATAAAGCTTTAGATATGTGAATTGGTCGAGTGCTAACCTGTTAACAAAAGGAGTAGAAGGGATGAATCCTAACATTTCTCATAAGTTATTCTACTTAACACGTTGGCCAAACAAAACAAACAAATGAAATGCTCTGCCTTGGTCTTATACCTTTAATGCATCATCAATATTTGATGACTACCTAATATCTCTATATATCAGGCCAAAGATGGTAATTTGATCACCTATCTTCCCAATTTCAAGTTTCCTAAATGCTTTCTTCTGCAGTCATCAAAATTTGCACCTAGAAAATAGTTTCAATATCCTGGTTTGTGTTTTATTGTTTTCTTTTGCTTTGTTTTTACTTTCATTTTAACAGCATTATTTACAAGTTAAAAAAAAAAAAAAAGTAAATTCAGTCTTCAACAAGAAAGCAGGGCTAGAATTTCCTCAGTTTTTATTTTGTCCTCAGCAACTGAATGGGGGTAGGTATGTATGCTGCTTTCAGAAAGATTTCATATTCTACCCTTCTGTTGCTGCCTCTGTTTTAACTATTCCCCGGTTTCATAAGTTTTTTCTCTTTCATGATCTTTTGGGTGGAGCTCAAAGGAGAGATGTATTCTTCCTTCTTTCCTCTTCAAGTACAGATGAAGGTGCATTCAACAATCTGCTTTTCTAAGCCACAAGAAAAACTCTACAGGAGACAGACCGAATGCTGTTCTTCCGGGTCACCCAACCCGTGCTTCAGGAGACAGGTGATCCAGAGTGACTTCTGTAAATTAGTTATTGCTAGTTATTATTATCTACTATTTAGTTTATATTAGTTTACAATAATAACTGCTGTTTTTTCTATGCAATAGACAGGTGTTGTCTGTCTGGATTATTTTGTGTTAACCCAATGTAGCTTGACTCCTTTAGACATAGGAACAGTAGGAAATCCATCTTTTTCTCTTTAGTCATTTTTGCACACTTATCCTTTGACCATGTAATTCAACTCTCAATTTCCTTCTGCACCAGACACTGACTTCTCCTCAACATGCAGTGTCTAGCCACAGAAACTCTGATCAATTCTTTTTGCCCCTTGACATGCCCCTGGAGCCATCCTTTCTTGATCACCTTAATGACAAATATATGTGGCTGCCCATGGCCTTTTTTCACATATTAAACCTTCTGTACTAGCCGGCTAAATGTCATCCGTCCTCTGTCCTGGGCCAACAAATGATGCCCATCTTATTTTTTAATGCTAAGATCTATGTAAAATTAAACACTGCATAAAGGAAGGAGCACTTCAATTCAAAGGCATACTCTATAATTTTTTTCAGTCCTCTTCCTTAATTTGATCAGTTATTTTGCTGAAAATGAGTTTGTTATAACATGAGCAAAATCAGAATCCAAGCTCTGTCTTAATAAAATACAAACTACAGAAAATTCCCACAGCCCACAAATTATACCTGAATTAAGTCTCATTTATGACACCAATAATAAATGTAAATTATTTATCAACATTTATTAAATCTTAATGGTTCCCATTACCTGACTTTAAAATACACAATTACTAACTGGAAACTGTTTCCCCATTCTGTTTGCTTTTCTGACTTTAAATATCACTCAGTTAGTTCATAGCTACTTAAAACATAATGGAAGTGTATTCATATGCTATTTAAAATGAAGAATCTCACCTAATATGAATTTATATCCATACACTTTTTTCCTTATACCTGCCATATCAATAGCAATGCAGGCACACTGCTTTGTTAGCTGTCGTGGTTGTTCACACCACCTAACCATCCGATCCCATTCTAAAATAAAATTCTAGCTACAGTGTTATTTTTGCACATTTTCTTACTGCATCTTAACGTCTAATCAGGGGACTGAGACCAGCATATGATTTAATCAGAATAACAAGTATCTTTCCCATAGTATATTTCAACTGTCATTAAAAAAAAAAAAAAAAAAAGAAATCCACATTTTCTTTCTTTTCCGCCTGGGATTATGTGACAAAATGATCTCCTGCATCTAATAAATTATTTTTCTTCTTTATCTTTTGCATTTTCCTGCAGAACTATTTTCAAGTGTAACAGAAAGATCCTTTGGAGATAATCTGGTGATTATTGCAATTCAACCTCAGATGCTATAGGCATTAAAAGATGAAAATTGCCTGAAGTCCACTGTTGTACAACAAATCTTTACCTCTGGACTCCTGTCCTGAGGTGAAAATGCAAACCAGAGAGATGTTTAGAATCATTTTGACAGTTCATAAAATTAAGCAGGGATTAGGGATTCTCTCTTAAATAAATAAATAAATAAATAAATAAATAAATAAATAAATAAATAAATAAATAAATAAATAAATAAATAAATAAATAAATAAATAAAAACAGAATGCCACAGGGCCCAAACAACGTTAATCACATCTCCATGCAACAGGTATTACTGCAACCCACTTTTAGGAAGAAAAAGAAGTCATATAATTATTTCTGGCATGTATTTAGCACTGATGATGCAAATTTAAAATCTGAGTTCAACAATTTAATACAAGTATCTATGACACATACACCCTCATGATTAATGATTAAACTACACGTTCAGTTTAAGTTTATACAGTTATAGGTTTCTATAGAAATGTTGTATATTTGTGTATTGTATTTTCTTCTCAATTTTATGGATTAGCACTGATAATACACTTGAACATATGCTTAACTTTACATAATGAGAATGTCTGATTTTAGGATAACTCTTCATCCACATGAATTTAAGCAAAATTCTGGTTCTACTGGGAATGTAATCTGTGTTTTCAGTCATTTGAAACACACATTTAATAATAAAACAATTTAAATAACTTCAGCGGACATAGATGGCTTTAATTCCTGCTGCGTTTGCAGCAGGTAAGCAGCAAACATGATGAAAATTAATTCATAGCCAAAAAGTGTACAGCTGCATGGAAATACATTTGAGGTGGGTGGGGAATTTTACAGTCACCCTCCCAAAATTCCCCACCCACCTCACCGACTTTTTAATACAGTTAAAATTATACCTTTTTCAAAACCAAAAAGCAACAATGAGATACTAAGCAACAGTGCTAGTCCATTTACAAGAGCTCACATCTTTTCCTTTCTGGATGAAAAGAACTTAAATATATTGCATTTACACAGGATTGATAATCAAAGTTTCACTGTATTAGATTAGCATCATGTTCCAATATGTTTGGAATATGTTCAAGTTAATTTAACATGTTTCTAACGAAGTCCAAAACAGGACTAGTTGCATTGGATTAAAAGCTTTTTTTGTTGTTGTCGGTTGGTTGCTCGCTTGCTTGCTTTTCATTTTGTAATTTTAAAATAAAATAATTGAAAGCCTAGAGATATTTTTAAAGCTTCATTTTATGCTCAAATTTTTGTCATAGTCATTTTGTCATTTTTTTTTACATAGTATAGTTTAGACATTTGAATTGCAATTAATTTTCATCTTTAAAAATTTCCTCCGAAAATTACTTTCCATCCCACTTTAGTCCAGAATGTTGACTGGAGCTGGAATAATACATCACACAAATGTTGATTTAAATATTTAAACAAATTCACTTTGGATTTACATCCCCTTTGGGCTCTACTTTCCACAAACATTCTGATAAATAAACTTACTGTAAGGAGGATCTGCTGGGAGGACAAATTATAAACAAAAATTGAAGAATACATGTGGGATATGAATTCTTGAATTCTAATCATCAATTGTTGCACTAGCAATTAAAGCTGACTGGAGGACAATAATTCCATGCTACACAAATTTCCAAGACATCTTGTCTTCGTGCCTAGTTTTGTTTGCTTTTCTTTCTTTTCCTGGAGAAAACACAAATTTTTAGGTGGTTTTGGTGAAAATGCCCACACGTGTATGTCTGTGTACCACTGTCAGGGATACTAAAAGACTTAGACTGAAATCCTTTCTCAACATTAATCACATTTCACTCATTTTCATTACTGATTTGCAGCACAGATTATGCAGTTAGCTAGAGGAGGAACCTGATCCTGGGCTTTATATGTCCAAGGCCACTGTTAAACCGCAGCAAAACAAAAAAGTCTGTTTCACTCCTTTAAATTCTCAAAAAAAAAAAAAAAAAAAAATCCATTTGGATGAATTATGAATGCAGCTTTCAGATTTGAAAGGGCTATGAAAAAGTCCAACACGTGGGTATTAAATATCCACTACTTCCAAGGTAAGGCGGCGTTCCTGTCCTCTCTCAGGTTTGTGGGGGAAAGTCTTGCAGCAGGCTTCATCCCTCACTAGCTGCTGCTGTTGTTGCCTGCGGAGTGTGCCACAGAACACTGATGTGTCTGAACATCCCTATGGACTCCCAGCCACACAGGGACATGTTGCCACACAGTTACTTCAATGATCATCCAAGTATGGCTGCTCATGCTGGAATATTGCTATGATCTAGAAGAAAGAGATCAAAAGGAGATACAGGAGCTAAATGCTACAGGGAAAGCGAGACTGGTCTGAGTTCCACGTCACTGTCAGCCACCTCCCTTTCCTCTAGGGGCCAGGGCTTGCATACAGCAAGCTCAGAGTTGACAAGCTTTGAAGACAGACAAAGCAAGAGAAGTTTCGTCTCCGCACAGTTTCCTCTGTCTGGGCTGGGTTCCCAGAACAAACAGCTTTTCCACCATAGCCTCATAGTGATATGATATACCGTGATGCAAATAATACTGATGTTTCCCATTCACTGGACAGCCCCATATAAGTCACTATCATGTCATTCAGTTCCAATCCAGCCAAGATGAACTCCCAGTTTCATGAGGAAATTCATATATCTCTGGCCCTAACGTCATGCAACATGACATAAATGCAATATAAAGATTGTGTTTGCAAGCAGCTTTTTTTTTAATAGAGTGAAGAGGGTGTAGATTTGTACATATGTCTGTGTACAATTTTTTTGGTATGTCTACTTGTAAGGAGAGGCTTCAACAGGGCTTCCCTTTGGATTTTATCACTGGTTGGACAAGTAGCCATAGTGCCTTCAGTAAGCAGATCCTCACTTTTGACAAAGAAGCTGGCAAATGTCTAGGTAATTTTAGCCAGAAACTACGTATTAATTACATAGTAAGTTCTTCTCCTTATAGACAGCTGGAAAGTGAGCTTTGATTTATTTTTATTTTTGTTCTCAGGATAATGGTTTCTTACTTACTTATGTCAATGGTCAATAGCATAACAAATCCTTCATCATGAGAATGTGTGTATCACTTTTCAGCAAACTATGGCATTTTGAGGTGAAATGATGTACTTCCACCTAGTTTCAAATTGACATCTCTCCTGGTTGCCAAGGCAAGTTAACTTGCAAATCAGCATTTTGCATGAAGCTTTTGAACCAATCCAGCTAGGCAATGGTTGCTATTGCTGTGCAATTAGTGTCTAAAGCACTTAAAATTACATTGTTTAGAAAAAATAAATCCAGAAAGATCAATGATTTTGTTCTGTACATGGCCTGAGACTATGTTGCTCATTGAAAAGAAGATCTGGATTTAGAAAATAATAGCAGGGCTCCAATCTGACCGGAAAGGAATGAAGGATGTGCATGTAATGACGCTGACAGACTTGAACTGAAAAATGTTAGATTCATTGTTCTTCAGAAAAATAAAATACATTCCCCCATAATTAATTCACAAACAGCCTGACTTAGAAACCACAGAACAGTAGCAAGTGACAGAGAAGAAAAAGGTAATCATTGCAATTGGATTTACATTCAATTAAAGCAGGTTTTTTGAGCACAGAAATGAACCTGAAAATGGCATAGTGTTCAGATTTTGACTTGAACACAGTCAAAGATTTCCAAACTTTCTGGTTCTTATTCTGGTTTTTGAAGGCAGAGTTGAGAGAGAGGCATATTTTGGAGGAAGTGTTCTTTTTTGAAGAAAAACTGTCTTTCAATTACAAGTTCATCCATCTTTAAAAATGTCTTTGTTTTATGGACCTCTGACTTTGAATCAATTAGGTACTGATGGGAAAAACGTGTATGTGGAAAAAGAAAATAGGGGCTATTTTAGAAGAGAGTCTGTTTAAAAGAGGGACAGGTGATTGGAGAGAAAAAGTTCCAGAAAGTGTCTAATAGATTAGGTGTATTACACCTATTTTAGTTTCTTCACATTGGCTTTTTAAAACCTTATTTGCAATTTTCCATCCTTTCATGTTTATTTGATATTTTTTTCTTATGTTGGCATTGAAGTGGCTTTGTATTCAACTTCACTTACCATTAAATATCTATGAAATAAGTATTACAAGTAGTACAAGCTGGTCATTAACGTAACAGGACTCACGCAAGTATCGAGTCATCCAGTACCTTAACTTTTTAGGAGTCTGAGGCCCCTTCTAGCCTGCCTTTACTAGCAAATGGACTTGCACGAGAAAAGTTGGATGAATACAGGGTGTGTAGAGTCTCTGAAGCAGAAATTTGCACTTGACATACTTTCATGAGGTAAAGGAGGGGGAGAATTTGCATCACAAGTGCCACAAGCATCTGTCCACTTATTCTCCAGCACAGGTTTGGTAGCATTACATTGGAGTATCAGCACAAGCAGTTACTGTAGAGCAGCTGACTTTCTGCATATTCGTAGCTTGATAGACCTGTTGATAAGTTTTCCATTTGCTTGGAGGTTTGATCTCAGCCCATCATCTCTGCATTCTCATTTTTTTTTTGGAGTTGTTTGGTTTGTGTTTTTTTTTTTAATGTACAATTCTTTGTCAAACTAAATTTGCAACTCAAGTGAGACGTAGAACATCATGAGGAGTGACTTGGATCATGTCCAGGAAAGCCAATTAATATAATTACTGTAAAAAAGGGTAGAAATTGAAGCAATTTGGGCCAGGCCGTTTTTTCACATGGACATTTTCTCAGTAACAAACATAATGCTAGATGTGCTAGCTGGCAAAAGGCAAGTTTTGACACTGTTAGTCTGTGGGTGCTCAGTGTGCAAATCATATTGATGCACATGGTTGACATGTCAGTGGTATGCGGAAAATAAACTGCCCAATCTCTGTGGGCCTAACAGTTTACAGACCTCAATGATATACTGTAAGGTTGGTGCTCTTGACTTCAAAAGCAGTAAATCAAAGTGCCACTAGAAGGTGCTGACAAAATTAAGCAACCAGGATTGAACAGAGAACAAAAGCTGTTCTGCATAAATAGTTATTTCCTATTTACACTTTCTAATATTTAATTTATACCCTTATTTGTCTTTTATGAAATTGCTTTAATTCTGTATAGGCAATAGGTTTATAAAGCAATTAACGGTATAATCAAAAGGGTCTCTAGTAATGTATGTAGTTCCAAAACTGAGCTTCATTAAGAAGTATTGGCTTTGATATCATTAAGAAAATCTTATATTTTATCAGAAGAATGCAAGCAATTGCTCAATTGGTTCATGTTGATTTATGTATTTCATACATAACATCTGAAAAGGCTAAAAATAAAATTAATTTCTTGATGACAATTCTTTTAAATTCCATCATGTAGAATTTTTTTCATTCACTCACAAGGTATGATGTCTTTATATATCCTGCAGCTCAACAACTCCTGCAACTGGTGTTAGTGTGAATAGAGCCTAAAGATATGAATCTGAAATCCAAACTCTCTGAAAGCCTAAATTCAGACCTAGGCGGTATGGTTGGATCCCTTATTTTTGGTATTCAAAAAGACAACTTGAGAGAAGAATGAATGTTAGTTTGGACTTAAGTTTTATGGATTACACAGAATTACACAGAATTAACAAGGTTGGAAAAGACCATGGAGATCATCAAGTCCAACCTTTACTTAGTTTAACATCCTATCCAACACCAGTCTAATATCTCAACCATCTAAACCATGTCACTAAGTTCATCATCCAACCTATCCTTAAACACATCCAGGGATGGTGACTCCACCACCTCCCTGGGAAGCCCATTCTGGTGGGAAATCACTCTCTCCGTGAAAAAATTTCTCCTGATATACGACCTAAACCTCCCCTGATGCAGCCTAAGACTGTGTCCTCTCATCCTGTCACTGGGAGCCTGGGAGAAGAGACCGACCCCCGCCTGACTCCAACCTCCTTTCAGGTGGTTATAGACAGCAGTAAGGTCACCCCTGAGCCTCCTCTTCTCCAGGCTCAACAATCCCAGCTCCCTCAGCCACTCTTCATAAGGCTTGTGCTCCAGCCCCTTCACCATCCTCGTTGCCCTTCTCAGGACATGTTCCAGCAACTCGGTATCTTTCTTAAACTGAGGGGCCCAGAACTGGACACAGTACTCGAGCTGATTAGTTATATTTGTATCCTCTTTGCTCTAGAGAAATAGATAAGGCTTATTTGGTATTTATAAGAGTTCTTAATCTGAGGAGACCTTTCCCCACCAGTAGTCTGCCAGCAGTTACTTGGGCAACTTCATGGAAATGAGAAAAAATGAAACAAAAACACTAGTCTGGTGAGTTAAGTTTAATGGAGATAAATTGCTCATACTGCCTGGCATGGTTGTTCCAGTGAAGATGTGAGCTGTCATTAGTAACTGATGATGCATAACATATCTGAAGGTGAGCATAAGGGCCAAGAATAGTGTAAGAAACCCACAGCAATACTGCATAACTGCATACTGACCACTCAAGCCAGGATGGGAAAGTAAAGAGATGGTAAAAAAACCCAACTCAATGCAGCGTCAATTTAAGTTGCTAAAAATCCTTCCACTCCTTCTGAGTATCTTCTTTGAAACACTGTAGTGTGATCAAACTGTGTCTTTCCTTGCACAAAGTAGGAATCAACCACACAATCTCACATCATCATCTATAGACCTGCCACAAGTAGATCCCAGCATTTCCTCCTGTTTGTAGAGCATTTAAATCCTTCTCCCAGTCTGACTTCTCAGGTCATGGTATGCAAAGAGAAGTTCAGAGGAATAACAAGGGACAAATTCTGCTCATCAGAAACAATGAAAAGAGGATGACATGATAGTGTGTCCTAGTCATAATACAATTTTGTCAGTTTTCAGCCTGTGCTATTGCTTCTATTCCATCACAATTTTGCCCTGTAAGAACGGTAGTTGGTCAAGCGAAAATATAACGCAAGGAAAGCACTTGAAATGAGCTTTCAGTGTTATCTATCTGCTTGCTATCATTCAGCAATGAAAAGTACCAGACTTAATTACCCTGGAGTTCCTGATGAGAAATAATAAAACAAAACTACAAAAAAATAAAAATGAAAATAAAATTTTAAAATAGTGAGAAAAATCCCAACACCCCAAAAAACCTCACCACAAAAAACAAGCACCAAATGGCTAAAATACCTCACATTTCCCAAAACCATTTGAACTCAAATAACTTGGACATGACATTTCAATTTCTTGGTGTTCACAGTGTGCTCTTCTTCTGAGAAAGTCCATGAGTTAGTAAAAGTACAGATGTTAATGAGTGACAGTGGTCTAGGAGCAACATACAGGTTGCTCCATATATTTCTCTTCCTGCCCAAGACATGGCAATCTGTAGCTCTCTAGCCCACTGATGTTTAAGAGAATATGTTGGTGCAGGTCTAATTCCCCTTCCATCCTTTTTTATTGTACTGTGCACTAAAGAAGGAGAATTATTGCTCTTTGACCACTTGCTCTAACCATCAGATGAAGCTACTTGTGGGAGGAAGTTGAGAGCTGCCAATCTGTAGCAAATGAATGAGTTTCTGCAAGCAATGGCACCACCTCAGACAGACAGTGCTAGAGGTCTGCAAGGTGATTATTTGCATTGCTAGGCTAGATGTTGACACCCTGAATCCAAAACTGCCTGACCTTTCTCAAGTATCCCTAATTTTTACAAAGCATAATATAATCCTTTCTGACAAAATAGAAAAGGGAAACACTTAAAAAACTTCTCAAGAAAAGTGTTCATTGTGTGTCAAGGATGTGGTGCCCTGGCATAATGAAACACATAAGAGAAATCAATACCACACATAGCTCTTGCAAAATAAAGTTATAATTGTCCATCACAATTAGCTAGGCAACATTTACCTTTTCAATGCTGGACATTTTTCTCTTTCTTTTCTCATTGTATGCCTGTGCCTCTCAGTATGCCCAGTGCCCTATTTCCCAGTATTCCCTATGCCCTATGCCCAGTATGCACCGTGTTGTCCTCTTGAAGCTACTCTGTATGTGGTTTTTATCACTCTTCCAGATTTCCCATGCTCTGCTGTCTTGTGTTTGAGTGGCAGGGAGGAATCAGTAAGCAGGTGTTGTGGAAGTGAAGCGTGCCATTCGGACAGTACATTAGGTAAAGTAACATTCCCCTGGGAACTCTAATGCTTGCAACTGCATCAGCCCCAACTGTTTTTGCAATAAGAGGAAGAGGCCAGTCCTGGCCTCTTCTGACCAGATGTTTAAGAAATGCACCAATTCTCAGCAAATATAATAGCTGCCAGTTTATCAAAAGTATAATAAGTACTAAGAAAGCAGACTCTTTATTTACAACTAGCAATAAAATGCCAGGAAAGAAATTAGAGATATAGAAGAGATTGGATTTGAATACACAGTATCATATTCAAAACTAGTTTAAGAAAATTTTCAGGATACTCTGCTCTGTATAATAGATGCCATATAACTGGTTTAGACATGAATGCAGCAAAAAAAGATGAGTTTTCATGAGCCTTTTCCAAAAATTTTCAGAAATCTGTACAGACTAATCATAAGAAGCAAGACACTTAATGTAAAAATTCATGATGCAATGAAAGCAACTGAATTACAGCTACTGAGACTTGTTTGGAAATCTTAAACCTTCCACTTTGAGCTTTGGAAGGAGGGAATCCATATTCCTCAAACAAGAGGAAACTGTTTTTATGTTATTTTATTAATATCCTTTCAAATCGCTGAAGTTAGAAATATTTGCAAAAATATTTATAAAAACCCCAAGTATTTGGCTTCCCTTTCTCCTCTTTCCCCTCTTTTATAGTCCACCAATAGCTTAACAATTTTTTTATACTTCTTTTTTAAACAAATGTCTTTCCAGCATAAATATATTAAAGCACTCTTTTGCATTGCCATTTGAAAGTGCTGAGATTACATTCTGTTTCTGATGTTCCAAAGTGGTAAAATCTCTTCCCCCCCCCCCCCCCCTTTAAAATCAGTGTAATTATAGGGATCTCGCACTCCAGGAAGCAAGAACAGAATGGGGTGCTGGGGAGGCTTGATGACTAGAATTTCTAGATTTCTGAAGAACTTATTCAGGATATTTCCTTCTCAATTGTTAACAATAGTTTGCTGATCATCAAAAAACAAATCAACAGAATGCTGTGCTTAAAATCAAAATGTCTTTTTTTTTAATGTGATGGTCTCATTGAGCAATAATGTTTTTCACTCAAAATGAAAATATTTTAGTAATATATGTAGTAATAATAATAATAATATTTATTTGTAGTAGTAATAAGGTAAATGTTCTGATTTAAGTAATAAACTTTTTTCAGCATTATGGTTTTGCATTTGCTTTTCCTGTCAAAATAAGAAAGCCTGTACAGCTTTTCAATTTTTTATCTGTGTAATGTGAAGGAAACATTTCTTCTCCAGCATATCTTTTGCAGCGTACAGTGCCTATCTGTGCATACAAAGCATTCCATATGGCTGAAGTGGGCTGGAGGGGTTGCTACTAACCATATTTAAAAAAGCAGATGTTACTAATCTTCTAAGTATTACCCCCAAATGATGTCACTTGTGACTGACAACAGTTCGGCTCATCAATCCCTTCCAATGTCCTTTTGCACGTAACATGTAAGGAAAAGCAAAATTTGCTCAGGAAGCATGGCTCCAAAACACCAGATCCACTTTACTATTGAAGTGCTGAACAGAATGTCAGTTCCTATGTATGTATTACAGGCAAAAATGAGAATAAATTTGCCTGCGAATAGGCCATTCAGGTAAACTTTAGGACAGTCATCTCAGAGTCAGGCTGTACTGGGACAAGCTGAGATCTTTTTCTCAAAGTGCTTGTCTGTCCCAGGCAGTTTACAAAGGCAACATTCTTTTACAGTTACAAAAGGTTTCTTTAAAGGTTTACACATGAATGTGATAGGTGCTTCTGCATACAAAACCAGTGTCGTTTCCACAGTTGGTTTTCAGTCAATGGAACTTAAGAGCAGTGAGTAAACAAAAATTAAGGGTAGCACTGAATATTTTGGCCATAAATGGCACAGGAATGAATTATCTGCTAGTAGTAATCCTGAAATAAAACTGATGACAATGTAAAAGCAAGGTCTAATTTTTATGGTAAATAACTTAGGGACTTTTTCCATTATCCTTATAAATCCCTTTCATTCCAACCCCCAGAGATTAGGCACCAGTTCAGATGTGAGTTGGGGCCTTTCTTGAATGTATGGAAAGTTACACCCACAAAAGCTAGGGTTATATTTCCATGAAGATTCAATATACGAATGGTTTATAGATATGATGCAACTCAAGTTCAACTCCTTTTGGTCCCTTACAAAGCTCATAGTATGTCTTTCTTATCCAACTTTTTCTGTTACCATCCAAATATTCTTCCTTACTACTATTGTGCTCCATATAAACTTACAAGGATATTTGCATTAATACTGTTCTGTAAAAAATATTCTCAGGTATTAAGAATTAAGTCCACACTTTCAAAAGGGTAAATCAGAGCACTTACCTCAACACTGCAGTATAAAGCTCTATATACTAGTCTGGTTTTGTTTTGTGGAAATTTTTAACTTCTTTATGGAAGGGCTTTTTTACCTGTTTAGTTATAACTACTGCACAAAGTCCTAGTTCTCTGAATAGAGGAAGATGGAAAAACTTCTTTGTTCCTAATGCTAGAGCCCTTTTTGGCTAAAATGTGATCTTAAAAGTCTATATCAGCAAGTCTTGCATGCATGTGCAATTAGTACTTCTCTCCTTCTTTACATACATCTGTTTCTTAGAGCTTGGAACACGAACTCATACAAAAGAACATGATAAAAACACTTCAGCCTCCTGTACCTTTTCATTGCACAAACAAGATACCTATGTTTTATTTGGAGGCAGGCGTCTACTTCATATACAATTGGGGTTTGACTATTTTATATTTTATATATATCAAATAAAGAATATTTGTTATGCCTATAATTTCAATAAGGTCTCATCTCATTTGTAACATTGCAATGCAATTCTATGCTCCACACTTACCTTGTAGGTTTATATTTTTGTCTCATAACACATATGAAATGTATTCACAATTTT
This sequence comes from Serilophus lunatus, assembly GCA_013399895.1. Taxonomy (NCBI): domain Eukaryota; kingdom Metazoa; phylum Chordata; class Aves; order Passeriformes; family Eurylaimidae; genus Serilophus; species Serilophus lunatus. The sequence goes on along the minus strand of VXBA01003007.1, from coordinate 374,501 downwards.
CTTAGCTTCAGCTTGTTGTAAAAGTAGACTGCAATGATTTCAAGCAGAAAACTAATAGAAGTTGAGGAAAACTTGGGTGACTGGCAATGGGCACACATGGTTAAATGTCAGCATTTTGGTATGTCATTTACTGGTCAGACACTTCAGTGTACTGCCATCCAACAAACCTATGAGACATATTATCAAGGAATATATGCCAGCTCTTTTCCAGCAAACTGCTTGATGCCTGATGCCAAGGACTGGTGGGTGTATACCTTTTTATGTTGTCACTGCATTCAGCCTCCAGGGTGTTGCGTGAAAGGATCACTGGATGTTAATGAATAACAAAATGTGTCATTTCCCTTTAGAATTTGTCTATCTATCATATATAGTGAAAAAGACGTGTTTGTTTTCTTCTGCCTATATTTACATGTGTGTCAAAATACATACTGTTAAACCTGGCCACATGCTTAGGCAGTATGTTATCTTGTTAGTCTTTTTTTCATTATTACTATTGCACACAATCATACATCTCATTCCATATAAAAAGTAAGTTCCACAGCAAAATTAATTAGAACACAAAGATCTGTTTCTTCCTGCTTGGAGTAGCACCTTGTGTTTAAAACTACACTTTCTACAGGCAGTGAATTTGAAAGAAAAGCTCTTAACCCATTTAAATATATTTCCACTCATAAATCAACAAAATATGATAGAAAATAAAAATACGAGAAGCATCATTTGAGATCCAAACCACAGTTCAATAAATAATATGAAAAAAACAATTTGTGAATACATTATAACATAGATATTAATGTCTGCCATGATCATATGCCTCTAATGACATACCACTTTTGCCTAATTTATATACTGAAATAAAAAGTTCAGATCTGTAGATGATTTTCTACTAGTTTTAGGAAAAACACATTCATTTTGGACACAAGATGAAGTAGTCCAAGATGGTCGATAAAACAACCTATAAACCAGTATCAGACTATTGAAGTCTGACTGCACAAAACCATGATGGGGCACTTACTGGTGAGATAAAAAATAGATGTAAAAGGCAATTTTGGAAAGTAGAAGTTGGAAGAAGCTGTTTATTATAAGTATTTCTTCAGCTGTTCTCAGAGCCTTGCAGCTTTTATTGTTTAAGTACTTGCTTATACATTTCTAAGTTCAAAGAATCAGGGCATGACAAAGCATAAAATAAGTATTTCAATGCCACTTTTGTTTCACTACACAAGAAAATCAGTTTAACTCCTACATGTAGGAAGAATGGTTGCAGGTATTAAATTGCACTACATACAAGTATTTTTATTACACAATCTAGTAATTGGAAAATATTATTTTTAATTTTCTTAGCAAATTCTAAAGGCTATATGTGATACCAATATTTTCACAGACAACATGTGCTGTTTCCCAGAGAAAAATATGTGGGTTTGTGTGCGTGTACAGTTTTAACGAAAACTCAATTCACTGTGGGTCTTAATTGTGTTTTTCAGCAAACTGATTTAAAGTTCCCTGGGGCATACATACTGTAGGATTGTGACATATCACACCAGGTTAAGTCAAACTCAAAATGTTATGTGATATGACAGCGTGTAAAACACATGATTAACGCACCCACTGGGAAACTTGGTTTTATGAAAAATGGTGCAACAGGGAAACTTGGGGCACTCTCTGGTAAATTGTCCTTTTCAAAAGTAATAATTAAAAAAAAAAGACGCACAATTATAATACTATGTTAGCTATTGTTTGATATCCACATCTTTTTCCTTTGGATAAAATGTCAGTGTCAAAGATGATCACATATTTAGTGATCAATGAAAAAAGCAAAATTGTATTTCTCTTCGAAAAGAATTGATTTTTTTACAATTTAGACTACGAATGAGATGAAGAACTTACTAGAGATCCATAAATATAAAATTCCACACAGTGCTTCCTGGAATTCTAGATGCATTCTACATCTTTTCTACCAAAGCATGTAAAGGTATCATTTGCCAACGCAGGAAGAACAGTTCTTTTTTCTTCTCTGTGCAAAAATAGTATCATATGTCCACATATTCTGGATAGATAACATCCCGTATTACAGAGGTATCATGGAGCAGGGCTACAAGCTACACCAGGTAGACTTCAGATCCAGTTTACTCCCTTCTGCAGCACTGCTAAAGTAGCTCCTAAAATTGCTCCTCACTGTGATATGTCAAACCCAGTGTGATGCTGGGAAGCACAACCACTGGCCACCCTTCCCTATGATGGTCCTGATGCACGTATTAGGAAGCAACAAATTTTTACCTTTTAGATTTTTATTGGAACCTTCCCATCTTTTCCCTGTTATCCCTATCAGCTGTGAGTTTAGAGGTTAATTTCAACTAAATTTGAAAAGGATAGAGTTAAAAAAATATTGATTTTATTTAAGTTGTCTAAATCATCATCATGGCTAGGCTTCGTGCATGAAGATATGGGAAGGGTTCTTCCCACGCTTGCTGCAACCCCGCTGATGGCTAAAAAGGCCAATGCAGGACAGACAAGTCCGGTTACAAAAGGCACAGTGGAAAGTCTCAGCTGATGGTGATGAGGCACGGTTCTTTCTGTGTTGTCTTTTCTTCTAGAGACTGATTCTACATGCATTCACAAAGGAGGCAGCAGCATTATGGATGTGTGTCTCCATGTCTCTTGATTGGAGGCCAAAGTGGACCACTGATGGCAGTCAATATGACCAACACGGAGATGTTGTTTCAGGGAATCCTTGTATCTCCTCTTTGGGGCTCCTCTGTTGAGGCAGTCAGTGACTAGTTCACCATAGAGCACAACCTTTGGGAGGTAGTGATCCTTCATCCTGGAGACATGCCCTGCCCAGTGCAACTGCATCCTCAGCAGCATGGCCTGAATACTGGTGACCCTTGCCTGTTCACAGACAGTAACATCAGTCACATAGTCAGTCCAGTGAATGTTTAGGATTGTATGGAAGCAGGACTGATGGAAGAGATCGAGGAGTCACAGGTGATGGCAGAAGATGACCCAAGTTTCAGACCCATATAAAAGAGTAGACAGTACCATGGCTCTGTAGACACTAATCTTTGTGCTTTTCTTCAAATGTCTAAATAGACCACAGGCAGTGGACAGAGATCCTCTTTTTGTTCTTTCTCAGAGAAAATCTTAAATACTTCTCAAATCTACACTGTCACTTATCTTCAGTGCTCACCTGGACTGGAAATCAAACCCAAACTTCTTTATACTTCTCGCTTTTTATTGCAAAGTGTCTAGCTGCCTAGTTGATGCCACAGAAAAAGGAAGTAAAAGAAGTCTGAGACACAGAGGAATCACAAACATGGGATCCTGTGCAATAGAACAGAGTGCCAGAGCACAATTAAGTCATGAGTGAGTATGGACAGGTCATCTCCAACAAGGAGAAACCTACTATCATTGTCATCCTACTTATTTTCATCAACATTTGTTTCACCTTGTGCTGACAGACCAGAATAGACCTCAAACTCTGCCAATTGCTGAGGAAGAGGTATGAATCCTTACAACAGACCAAATGTGCAGCTTGTGCTCTAGCCTTAATCCTGCAATTGGCCTCTGAACTCTGGCCTTGAATGTGATACGAGGAAAAGATTCCATTACTAACCTGCCTGAGCACAGTTGCATGCACAATGAAAGCTCCAAGTAAAAGAAGATCCACGTTTACTGGAAACAGGGCTGGATGGAGGGGCTCTGCATGAGGCAGTTGCCTATGACATGATCCAGGTTGAGGTAAATCAAGCAGTTATTTCAAAGGTTGCTACGCCCTTATCCATTCCGGTACATTCAGCATTAACTGTAAAGCCTAATACTCAAGTGTTCATATTTACGCAGGAGATAACACCTTATTGGGCCACAGAAAGATAGAGAGCTGTTAGATTATCTAGTGTCCAATCTGGTATATTATAAAAATAATCTGCTTTTCAATTCTGTACTTTTTAAAATTAAGGATTCATTAAAACTTGAGATACTGTCACTCACAGTTCCCACTGTCTTCGCCTGTTCTGACTGAATTTTAAGAATCACATTTGAATAAGGCATTATTCGCTCACAGTGAGTTTTCTGTAATCTATATAGATTGTATAGACTAGATTATGTACAGTCAGTGGAGGATGAAGGAATACCCTTTCAGTGGGAAAACTAGAGGGATGAAGGGCCACAAAGAGAACCATTTGTAGAGGTCTTTCACAGTTTTGTTAAAGCTTTTGCATTCTGACTTGGAGCATTTATTTATTTATGACTGAAATTGTAGATCATGCTGGATTATGTAATGTGTAACATATTGGAAAGTTAATAAGAAATTTTTCTCTCTTCCTTTTTCTAGGAAAAATAAAACGTATTTCCTGTTCCCATCCTCTCACATGAACAATAAGTATGGCTTAAAAATCAAGCGTTCTGAATATTCAAGCTATTGATTGGGATGTGTAGAATTGAAAGATTTTTGTGTCTAAAAGGGAGCTTGCCAAAAATTTCATTATCCCTTTTTCAGGAAAAAAATAAAAAAATTTTAAAAAATAAAATTGCGTTATCCAAATATATCAGTCCCTCTTTTTCCTTTTTAAATTTAGTGATCAACTTGTCTTCTGAATTCTGAAACAATATTCCCTCTCTTATTTTCTCATTTGAAATATTTTTCCTTATGGGAACTTTATATAAGACAGTTTGGAAATTGTTCTATTTCAAAGAAGCCCATACCTGTGATTGTAAAGAAATATTCCACGTGAATTACTGAACCCTCCAGCAATCCGTGGCAGTCTTCTGTAAAACACACAGAAAGCTTTGAATTGATGGTGTGCTTGAAGTGATGTTATAGGCAGTTATTGACATACATAAACACGGAATAATAAACATACTATACTAACCCACTTCAGGTCAATAAAGACATTCCTGTGGTCTGGAGAGTTTTCTGCAGAGTGCTACAGTAAGGTAGGGTACCTGATACTCTCATAAAACCCCTTGCCTAAAAAAGCATACTAAGTGCTGAGCCTGTCCACAAAGCTTGTAGCGTGTGAAGGCGAATAGTCTCTGAGTTCTGCAGGCAGAAGGTAAATGTTTCAAATGGTTTTGTCGGAGGCAGAGGTATATAGGAGATCAAATCGCTGTAAGAAAAAACTCAGGCATAAGGAGGATTTGGGAGGCGTCACGGGAGCCTTGCTCGCCTGCTGCCCAGCCAAGCAGCAGCAATAGCAGTTCCAGCTCCCGCCAGGGCTGGAAGAGGACTCAGGTTCCTCGCCCTAAGCCAGAGAAGCTGGGTGCACTGCCGAGGTCACACATGCTGTGTTTGAGAAGAGAAGGCGGGGGGCGGGGGCTCAGGTCGGCCAGGGGGTTGTGTATGTGTGTCCGTGTGTGTCTGTCCTTTTAATGGCCTGATAGGCAGGAGACTCACTTGATTATGGGAGGCAGACGCTCTGCTTCACTGCTGCACCCTCATGGCAAAACCCTGCGGTATTTAATAGGGTTGAAGCCAGTTGAATTATAGTGAAATACAGTCCACAGAAAGGACTTTTTTTAAAATTAAGAAAAACTCACACCAACACTAATAGTGCATAATAGTTAAGGTTGTAGTTTAAAAATATTTAAAAGCCAACATACACATTTTCAATGTAACATTTTATCTCTACTGTATATTCCTTTGGGTTGGCTTAAAAATGCCACGCACAAGCTATCATTCTCTGTCTAGTTATACTGGAATTTTCTGTGAGAGGCAGCTGAAGTGATTGAGTAGTAATAGAAATGGACATCTCCATTAAAGAATAAGTAACCATGCAGCTGTGTTGCCAAACCAAAGCACTGTTCATGCTGGTCTGATCCTTTCTTAAAAATAAATGGTGCAAAAGAAATGCTGACCAGGTCTTACTCAATGTATTCTGAGTATACCAGTTCTCTCTTAGCCCTGTGCTTTTGCTAGTTGCATAAATTCTGGTTTGTGCTGAACAAACACATAGACTAAGAAAAGGGACCATATACCCAAAAAACTTTCTATTTGAAAGCATAGCTCACCAAAACATAAACAATACATTATGTGAAAACATCAATAAGAAATGCCTTTGATTTATTAGCATGATTGTGAAAATTGCAAGACTCACATTCGTTTCTGCCACAGAGAGGCTTCCTCTAGTGTGAATGCATTACTCCTTTCTCTACTGGTCTGCCAAGAGCTTCAGCGTGAACATGAAGGGAAAAAGGCTCACTACAGGATTTCAACAATTTATTACATGATAGGGGCTTATTTTTGCCCATTAATCCCAGGCCTCTTTCAAATGAAGACATAAAATTATGCCAAGTTACTGCACGAGTTGTGATACTGCCAGCTTCTAGCTGGGGAGAAAAAAAACCCTTTCAAATTATTTCTTTTGGGATTCAGACACAAAATTATTCTGTAAATTTTTTCTCTTCCCTAGTCATCCACTCAGTTTTCGTGGCTTTCTGCTATTAATCATCACCTTAAATGTTGAACTGTGTGACCAATAGTGTAATTAAATATCACTTTAAATATTACTAATGTGCAAAATTTGCGTTGAAGATAAGGTCTGTATTCAAGAAGCATAAAACAAACTTGTTCTATATACAAGACTGAGAAGGGATAGGCAGATTGGGGGACAGTTTGTTAGCTGGAAACCACATTTTATAATGTTTTTGGATATCTGAGAAGTTTTAGAGGAAAAATGTATTTTTCATAAAAACCTTCAAGAAGTTCTAGGCAATCCAAAAGAGAAGACAACTCCAGGCCACAGAGTAAATGAAAGTCAAATCCTTATTATTCCTTATTAAAAACAAAAGTCAGGTCAGTAACAATTAAAAAAGAATATTGATTCAATGTATTTAAGTCATATTCTCTGATTGAATATATTCAGGTTGGGTTCTCATAGCAGAGGGTTGCAAACATCAATACAAGAAATTGGGTATGTGAATCACTAAAAGACAGAGGAATTAATTGATCTGATAATGTGCAAATGATTTCAAAGTGAATAACTGAGCCTGTGCACCTCTGAAAGGTGACTGAAAATCCTACAGAGATGTACAGCTATATAAGCAAATAAAACATGGGCATGGAAATTCAGACCTGCATTCAAACTTTGTGAAACTGATAAATAATAGATTCTGTTAACTGAACCTAGGCTGGAGAAATAACCACCCTCATTACACACTCCTGAATTGAAGTTCTCCTTACAAATTACAAAGCCTTGGTTGGCCCTGCCTGACTCTTCCTGCCATGGGAGTTCATACTTCCACATCTCACCTTTGATTCTTTCTGTCAGTATTCAGAGCCATGTACTGTACCTCCTTATATTCATCTCAAAGAGGTACTGGAGGAAAAAAATGGGGAAAATTTTATCATCTATTTTAATGGTTCCACTTGAAATATTTAGTTCAGCTAAACAATAGTAACTAAATGTTTATATTAGGTGTGCAAAAATGAAACCTCCAAACCTTTTCAATTTATTTTTCTTTTAATTCTGTTGCACAGCAAGCCTTATTCTATCCATTTTTAATTTGCTTCCATTTCATTCCATTTCTTTCCATACTTTTGAAGAATCTGCCAGAACCAAGTCTTTGCTGTTGTGGGATGAGTCTCAGAGAAGACACTGAGGTACACCACAAAAGACCTCTTTTGCACTCTTCCTTTTCCCAGACCCTGTCATTACACCCTGTATGCCCCATGCCCCTTCTGTGTTCTGGCTCTACGGAGGAGTCTGGATCACTAGTTTACAATTGGTACCCTGAAGGCTTTCTTTGGTACATAAAACTCTAATCAGGTAAAGGATGCCCAGGCAACCTGAAGCCTGCCTTGTTAAGAGATCGTAGCCCTCCACCAGAAACACTGCTGATCCATGTGGTATTTTTGTGCAGCATTTCATGATGCTCATCAGTGGACAGATTTTGGCTCTAGGACATGGAAGGTCACAATGACCCAGTCAACAGGGGTTCCGATTTCAAATATGAGGTAATGTGATGCCTATTGTCCTCTTCATACAGGAGAAGAGATTATGTATCGTTTAATTAGGCCTCAACTTCATGAAATTTTGCAGAAAAAGTATTTCCATCTCACAGAGTGGAAAAACTTTTTGTCTTTGATCATTCTCAGTTTACAAGCTGGACCCAAAATTATTGCTGGGACCTTTGGCCTCCCTTGGTAAAAGGATGAAGACAGCTGATAGATTGTATCAAGTCCCCTTTTTCTTTAGCCTGTCTAGGGGCCTTTTCCTATGCTCATTTCCACCTCTGGTTTATTAATAAATCAGACCTCCTATGGAATGGGTATCCACATTGAACTCTTTCAAAATTGACAATTTGAATTTAACCTCTTGACCTATCCAATATGTCCTTCACCTGGTGGGGGTAAGGAAAAAAAATATCTTAAAGTAGACATGGATTCAGTTTGCTCCTGCTAGTGTGACAAGGTGTTTTGGCACACAAACTACACAAGTACATCATTTTCCTTTGGCCTTTGAAGAACAGGGGGATTTTGAAGCTGAATGGGTTTAAAAACTATTTAATGATGAAATGACATTTGCTAAAAGGAGAAGACAATGAAAATGTACTTGGTTTTTAAATTTTGCTTGTTACTGTTTTGATAAACAAAACATAAGTTCAACTGGATCTTCCATCAAGAAAAAAACTAAAATCATAGCCATTTGTAAAGCTGGTAGTTCACACATATTTTGTTTCTTTTCTCATGAATTGATAATATGACATGCTTATGAAAATAGTGGAATAAAGGGCAGGATTTTTTAAGAGTAGAAAAAAGATCAGCATTTATTGCAGCAGGAATATAGCTAATTTTTGTAGTACTACTGACACATCCTATCAAATTTGTAGCTTTCCAAATATTGCATTACTAGATTTTTGAATCTTATTAGTGGGTTTGCATGTATAGTGTTATTAAATTTGTTTTCTAATATGATATGAGGAATTGTTATGATATCACTCTTTCCAATAATATCTGTAATTTTAAATCCTTATATCGGACTCCTGTTCTATCAGAATCAGTAATAAGATGTGTGAATTATTTTTAGTATTGCTTTTGAATTGCCAAACTATCAGGTTTCCATAGTATTTATTAATTTTTGTCATCCTTGAGACTGCATTAAGTTAGTAGTATGTTTATTTTGAAATGCAGGAGGATGGGGAGGTATATTTTATCAACTTACAGAGAGTTTCTAAATTGGAAATTCTGGAGTCGCCATAACAGCTTAGGGCAAAATTGTACTGTTACGCAATATGGTTATTGAGGAGGGTGAAGCAGAGGGTGCTGGCAGCAGAACCAACCCACTTGTGCAGAACTAGGTGGAACAAGGCAACTAGGGAGAGAAAATGTTTGCAGAAGGTGCCCTCTGATACATACCCTATATGCTGTCCATGGCTTAGCAGGCTGTAGCTGTTACTGGGCTCAGAGGTGCTGGGTGGAAGGATAGCAGGTCCCAGAGAAGGTAGCATCCCATGTGTGTGAGGAGAGCCCTGGACCCTCCCTGTCCTGTATACCAGCACTCAGCTGTATATCAGGCTATGGTTTACTTGTGAGAGTGGCAAGAGACCTATCTTAGTGATTTTACACTCTCCTGAATAACTTCTAACATTTATGCAAAAAAGGTAGTGCAAATATCTATAGGTGAAAACAAATCAGTATTTTAGAAGTGAGTTTATGTGTTGTATTTAAATCACATTCAACAGACTATGCTTTTTCTCAGGAGATACTGTTTATGCTTATTCTTACAGGTACTGTCTAACTTTCACTCATTTATATTTTAAATTATCTCATTCCATTAAACATTTATGTTCTGGGGGAGCTTTGCTGAACTCTAACAAAAGATTTTGTACTGAGTATCTTTTCTTTCTGTATTACTGTGAGAATATGCACTACTGTTCAGATCTAAGAGCACACTGTAGTGTGGAACCTGGTGAAGAATCCTGTAGTCTGCAAAGTGAGAAAACTCAGAGTAAATGATGTCTTCATCGAAAGAGAACACTTTACTCAGAAAATCATTTTTTAAAATTACTAAATCACTTCAAACAGTTTCAAAATTTAATGGAAACAATATGGTGTAACTCTTGATGCTGGCTTCTACAATTAGTGTGTTATTAATTAAACTCGAGTAATATAATAACTTGACTGTTGGAACCTCTCTTTGCATTTAAAATACATGCAGACTCTGGTTCCAATTATAAATAGACCATGACTCTAAGGCTTAAAAGTGAAAATTAAATAATTCAGAAACAAATTGTTAAATTTATGTCATATTCCTGAAAAAATTATTTTTGTGTATTTTAATTTTATTGCATATACTATATTCCAGCATACTTTTTCATCAGCAATCTTTTGCTGCAGTGGCCATCTGCATCTCTATTAACACATATGCATGCATACACATGTGCTTGCACACTCTTACAGTTAAGTGTAATTTCCTGAGCAATGATCTGCACATGTCTAAGCAGGATATGTTGGTCTGAGATAGAGCTAACATGCTGCTATCTCTGTTTATCTACTTTTTGAAAAGTTGTTCCAAAGAACTCTGATCAGGCACACATCGCAGGGGAGTTCCCGTGCTTCTGCTTTCATTGAAACACCAGTACAATTTCTACAGTCACGATGGACTTTGCAGAAGGTTCATGGCTTGGCAGTAAGAGATCTTTTTGTAAATCTCAAAAATCAGGTTGCTTTCTTGTATGAATTAGCAGTTGTCATAGGAGACACATCTCCATTATCCACCTCCAGTAAAATCAATTTATGAAAGTGTTTTGCCATACTTACCCTTTACTAATGGCCAGACTTAACATCTGTTACCATAAATGGGGAGATTCCCATGAACAGAAATAATTTTTGATTTAAGAACTCTGTTTTAAGACCATGCTTTGTCAAGTTGTCAGTGACCTGCAATCCCCGAATTAAAAAGATATTGGGGATGTCCAGAAACAAGTGATACTGAATTATAAAGTTTTAGCAGCCTTTTTTGAGAACATTTGTTCAATCAGCTGTAGAGTTATGTTGACTAGATAGATGTATATGGAAAGATTTAATACAGAACATTTTGTTAGAAAAAGGAGTTTTGAGGCAAGAGACTAACTTTTTTTTTTTTTTTTTTTTGTTCCCCTCAAAGCAACATGGACATGATTAGGCTTACTTTAAAATGAGAAAATGTTTAAATAAATTATTTTTAGACTTTAGGGCAGATGTTACTTAGTACTGATTGAAACATTCTGCATCATCGCAAATTTTACAAGTTTATTTTTTGTTACAAAAACAATGAACAAATGAAAACCCATAGAACATTTTAACCAATGCCATATTATAATCTGTCAGCAGATTATGCATGACTATTTTTAGCATGTGTTGATATAATATAAAAAAAGAAAAAAGTACAGGATTATAAAATTAACTTTGGAAAAAAAAAATCCTATACTCTCCAAAATAAAGTTTCTAAAAGGTCATTTCTTTCAGAAAAATATTTTTTAAAAAGAAGAGTAATAAAATTTAAAATATTGTTATTTTCCCATAGGTCAGAAATTTATAATTTTGGCAAGGTTGCACCTTATTCTGTGTTAATTTTGTACTTTATCTAGCTCAGTATTCTCATGCTTAATATTAGAAGCATCCAGAGAAGAGTTATGAATAAAGCTATCTAAATTCATTCCTGGTGTCTTATTTCTGTGTTTTCACAAAAAAAAAAAAAAAAAGCCGACAAAACCACCAATAACCCCGTTTCCCCCCAAAAAACCTCCAACCAAAACCCCAAAAAACCCCAACACCAATCAATCAATCAAACAGACAAACAAACAAACAAATGTTTTAGAACTAATGAAAGCTACCAATCTTATTTCAAACCACCCTTCTACCCCTCTTGAAGGGGAAGCATAAACCAGCAGCAAATCATTACTAAGTTAAGGAAAGCGCTTAAGGATATGAGTTCAAGCACTAAAACAACAGAGGGGGAGTGTATTAGCTTCTGTGGATAATATTTTTGTGTCTCCACCATCAACAGAATATTTGGTTGACTGGGTTGCCAATACAAAACCAAATAACTGTAAACCTGGTGTACACAGCTGTATGCACTCCACCTGCAAAGCCATCTGCAGATTTTGCCACTAATCCAGTGTTGGCTCCAGAGGTTTTTGTGCCCTGTGGAACTCCTATGCCCCAAGCACAAGTTTACTTACTCAGGCACAAAACACTGTTCTGTCACCAAAATATTTTTGCCCCTCATGGCTGCCTAATTTACACACATTAATTGCTTGTCTTCAGCACCTCAGAGGAGGGATTTTTTCAGTGAAAATCCCCAGCAGTTTAAGAGGTTGCACAACTTCTATTCTATTCTTTCATTTTTCATTGAAATTCCTCCCCAACACTTATATTTTGGACATTAGACTTTTCAATAGTCCTCTTCCCCCAGCTTCTTTTGCAGAAGATGCTAACATGGTTCCTCAAACTTAATAGATTTGTCAGGATGACAAATCTGCACCCACCATGAAACATACTGATAACAATAAAAAGAAAATCCATTATCTACATCATAAATGTGCATTCAGTCCTGTAAATTGGCCACGGATTTGTCATCTAAGATAGCAGAATCCACTCACCTGCCTTTTGCTGGAAGAGAAATGGCTATGAATTGTCACCTAATCTTGGAAAAGAAGTGTGGGAAGGACTTGCAAAGATCGTATAGACTTTTCTCATGTCTCCAGGTACGATCAGATCTTGTTGAACCTCATCTGAAATACTTACAATGGTGACAGCTTCTGTCTGCTCATTTGCTTGCAGCAGGAGAAAATATTATGCGATTGATTTGGGGTATGAATGTTTTAACTCTTAAAATCTCTTTAATGTTTCCTTGATGGGATGTACACTGCATGTAGTACTGATTTCAAATTTCATATAAATTCTTAATCCATTGTTGATTATATGGCATTGAAATATTGACAAAAGGGTTAATGTCTATATTTGATTAAGAATTGCATACTGTGCGTCAAATACTAAGACAAAAAAGAATGGTTTTATTCATTAAAAGCTTAGCCAAATTCTTCATTCTCTGTTAGCCACGATGACATGCAGTAACCTTTTTATTATTTCAAAGACTTTTGTAAATCTTCATATGACCTCATAGTTATGATTGTTAACTTCAATTATTCTTAGACATACTAAAGGCCTTATTGTGAATTTCACTTTGGCCAGGCAAATCTGCTAAGAATGTGTATAACTCTTAGAATCAAAGTATTTTAACATTGGTTGTAATACTGTTTCTTGCTTGTACATAAGAAATTTTACACAAAGAATAATAGAAGCTTTAAAGAGTATTTTTTCCACATATAGATGAACTTCACAACTATTAATTCTAAGCATTTATAGGGATTAAGCAGTTTTGAGTGCATAGCCTAAAAATAATTTTCTGATGTACATTTAAAAATATTCATAATGATTAGGCCATAAATAGATGTATTACTCACATTCATTGGTCTCTGGATCAACAACTCACCAGGGAAAAGAGTAGAGAAACATGAAAGCTGATTCAAGAATGTTGTAGGGGAGAGGAAAAAACCTTAATGAATATCCAGTGCAGTTGAAGATGTTACGAGGATAAAAATCACCTAATTAAGAGATAATCTCTCTTACTTTGTAGCATTGGAGCAATAAATGGCTGCAGAGACTGAGTAATCAACAAAGCTAAAATGGGGTCTTTATACAATCTTCAAACTTGTTTAGCATGTTTGTGACAACACAAGTAAGATTACTCCAAACTCTCTGGTGATGTAAATAAAAGCAACTCCATTGATGTTGTTGGAATGGCACCCTGTATGTCAGCACATATTTTAACCTAGTTTTCTTTCCTCCCTTGTGAGGGAATTTATTTGGCAATGCCAGCTTGGTGATTTGATGCTGGATATTGAAGAGCTTGGCAGAGGACGAACTGAAGTGATGCAGTTATCAGAGACTGAGTGAAATCCCCATCCCACCCACTCCACAGAGAAACTTCAGAGACCAGATTTCGTTCAAGATTCATCGGTCTATTTGTGAAGGGATGGAGTTCATACCAAAGTGCTTACAGACAGAGTTCTAAATTAATAATAGAGGCCTGATATTTCAGAAGGGAGTATTCACACACCCAATTAAAATCCAAATATCTATGAAACTTTGAAAAGCATTTATATCTTTATTTTATGAAATATCTTCAAGGGATCCAGAATTCAAAATACTGACCTCTGCCTTCTTAGGCCAGCTGGTTGTTACAGACTGGTAGCACAGTGGGAAATAATGGTTCTATATAGAAAATACCCTCTCTTCAGTGACCCACTCCCCCAAGAAAACAAACAAACAAACAAACAAACAGAAAAAAAAAGATATAAAAGACAAACCCAATAACAAAAACAAAAATAGGCAAAAAAAAGCCAACAACCACAACCTCAAGAAAACAACAAATCTCCAAAACAAAAAGCAAACCAAAACAGGATTTTCTTCTTTCCTAATTGAGATTGGCATATGCTAAACCATTAAATATCCCTCCAACCAGCTCTCTGAATTCAAAGTTGGCAGCTTCAGTCTGTCTCTAGTTACCACAGTTCAGAATTGTACATGATTTTTTTTCTTTATTCATCAAGGACTTGAAATCACTTAATCCTGCTGTGCCTTACTCTGAGTGTAGTCCTATTGACATTTTGCCTTCTATATATAGTGATATCAGGTTTGTCACATAGATGATTACAGATTATTCTATCAGATTGTCATATGCTTTCTAAACAAAGGTTCATTATTTTAAAATCATCTACATTATATAAGAAAAGAGTCTTTGATTTAAATGTTTAAAATAATACTGTTTAAACAAAAAAAACCCCAACCCTCTGTTGCAAAGAGTTCATAAAGAGGAAAGTTCAGAGGCTAATACTCTGTTTATGAGCCAGAAAGTGGGAAGGCAAAAATTGTATTCTGTCTCCTGCTCCGTGTGTATTTACTTTAAACCCAACTTCAAGGTAGAAACTAAACTCTCCTGGAAAGAGTAAAGAAAATATCTCTGTGTAGTGCTCTAACATTAGGCTTTCTTTAAGCAGGCACTGCTACAGGTGCCAAATAGGGTGTAACTGCTGTTGAATACCACCTATGTGAGTCTTAGCTGCAATCAGCAAATTTATTTAAGCACTGAGGTTAATACTCGACTCAGGCATTAATAGAGGAAAATGCAATTCCAGAGGCTCATTTCTTTGAACAAATGAATTATGCAAGCAAATAGCACTTTGGCTATTAATATTGTTCTATAAATGGAATTTTGGCAACGATTTTTACATAAAAATGGGAGTACGTAAGGAAAGCTTTACCACTAAGTTTTACATTAATTCAACACTTTCTAATAATACTGCAAATCAGAAGGGTCTCATGGAAGCAACGGAGGGAAAAATATCCTGGAATATGCAATAATAGGGATGTGGAACCATAATTATGATCCATGGTTAAAATCACAACCAAGTCTCCTTATTAGCTCTTATTTGGTATCCCTTTTTTGAGTACAATCATTAACTTTGTTTGGAGTACTATTTTGGTTTGAAATATCACCAGGCACAACCAGAAGATAGTGTGTTGGGGATAAGCAGCATGAAGAAAACAAGTTACGCCTTTACGTTACTTTTGAGCTACAGTTTGCCAAAGTTGGATTTATCAGTCAATAGAAATCATTCCTTTGATGTCACTCATGCTGGCTTCTTAAAGCATGTTTCAAACTCTGAGAAGTCCCACAGTACAAAAAATTACATGTGTGCAACACTTAACAAATTCGCTATTGTAATATTCTTAAACTCCACCTCCAAGAAGAAAGAATGAGAGAAGGCGCAAGATTCCTCTAGCTTACACTTGCAGATGACAGAGGAGTAAGAGTTCACATGGAGGAGGGGAAAAAGGAGTGGCCAGGACACTATTTCCAAAGAGAAATGTTCAGTTCTTCACCAGAATTTTGTCTTTTTTTTAATCTTTTAATCGAGATTCCTACTTATGAGAAAGTTGAAACACCTGATACAATCCATGCACTTCTGCAGAAGTTCCCTTGCATATTGAGAAAACATGAGGCAAGCACAGGGCTATTTTGTTTATTTGTTTAAGATACTTTTCATTAACTTCTTCTAAGAGTTAGATTATCTGAAGATATAAAGGAAGAGTGTTGAGATAGGAAACTGAGGCACAGTCAAACCCTATGAAAAAACTTGAGCTAAACCATGTTTTCTTTACAATTAAAGTCAAAGTGCAAAGGGGAAGTTCTCATATACCAACACATGGCTTTTAAGCAAGTGAATAATGTTATAAGCATGTGTGCCAAACAACAATTTAATTAAAAGGATACTCTAGCATTTTAAAATACAGAAACAAATTTTTGAAGAAATACATCTGCCAAAATAAACAAATAAAAGCAACTATAAACCTGGTAGTGAATCAATGAAGTATTTCCTGGAAAAATGTGATAATTCTTCTGTTGTGTGCAGTGTTATCTTTAAGTATCAACAACAGTAAATGTTGTTACACATACAAAAGCTAGGTATGGGTGGCTGTCTATAAGAATACGATCAGATTACATGGTTGAAGCTAGTCCATACTCATGGACTATTTCATCTTGTGGAAGCTTATTCTGTTAAATTAGCTTTTGACCATAGTCATATTAAGACCAAAGTTTCTGATAGTGACTAATTTTGGTAAGATGGAGGTGCACAGACAAAAAAAAAATAGACAAGAAAAATTTCTTTCAGAAATTGTGAAAACTGCAAAGCCTATGACTGAGAAACATAGAGGTGTAACTCAGGAATACCTGGCCTTTTGGCCAATGTACCACTAACCATATTATCAAGAACACAATCATGTCCCTGTTAGATTCTGTCGCAATATTCCTACTGTGGATAAAAGAGTTAAGATTTCACCCTAGTTGTGAATGTTCACTCTTTGGGAACAAATAGTTTTTTGGTACAGGATTTGTAGTTACTTGGGTGGGGAGAGGTTGTTGGTTGTTTTTTTGTTGTTGATTTTTTTTAGAGGAAGCACTGTTATTTTTGAATAGCATTAACAAATCCAAGGGCAGTGAGTTTCATCAGTTTGAAAACTTTGACTATTGCTACATATTTTACTTAGAGACACAAACTCCTGCAGGCCTAATCCCTCTGCTCTCTCCACTGGCTCCCCACAGAACTCTGCATATGTCTGAAGGCCTTTATCCACAAAGCCTTGGATCATATTATTAAAAGATCAGTGAAACACCAGTCCCTAGACTGCCCTTGGCAACTTCATGCCCCTGGCTGACTGGGTTTCTCCATGAGGAGAATGTGAAGTTGTCATTTGTATAGAAAAAGGAATTTCATACAAAAGTAGTGCAAACAGACCCAGACATGTCTCATTTCATTTTCTTATCTTCCTCATTAACCTCACCTTTTGTAATGTGCACGCACACAAACACATAATTTTTTGTGGATGGCAATTTAACAAATATAAACCAATGCATTTTACTTCAGAAATGTCTTATCTGGACAGAAGAACATAGGTGAACAAGTGGCATATGCTAAAGTATTTCTTTTCAACACACTATTATAAAATACACGTATAGTGAAAAAAAAATGCAAGGTGGAAATAAATATGATATGAGAGTCTTCACAGAAGAAAGTAATGGAAGACCAGGTGAAAGGAGGTAAGTCGGCTGGTGTGTCCTCCTACTCCAATGGAAGTCCAAATTTTACAGTAGACCAAATCCTGACCACAGTGAATTCAAAATTTTCAATTCAGCATCCTTTCTGGAAAAAACATCTTAGAGGTACTTCCTCTTCCAAGGATGTGTACGACAGTCAGTAATGAAACATATGCTGTCAGCTATCAAAATGAGGTTTCAGTAGGCAACTCCATACAGGAAAGGCTCAGCTTTGTGACTATAAATCAGTTTTGCTTCACCAAACAATAGGCTCAGAGCCTTGTCAAAAAGGCCCACAATAAAATGAGCATTAAGAGTGTTGACCAGGGTAAGTATTCTGCTTTGTCTCAATGGAAACTGGCAGTATTATGAGCTCCAGAGGCCACTGGTTCTAAATGAGCTTGTCTCAATAATTTCCTCCTCCTTGTCAGCAGCTGGACAAAAGCAGAATTAATGCCTAAGCCCATCTGTATTAGTTCAGTACTGGGAAGAGCAGTTTCCATGAAACCATGAGATAGACCTTTGGGAGTAGGCAGGATGCTATAAAGGCAGCATGCTGAAGGCAAGAGACAGAGGCCTAGGGTCAGAAAAGGAGTTGGCTTTGTGGCTACAGGCCTGAATGAAGTCATGTCTTAGGAGAGGATTTTATGTGCAGCCTTGCTGTTTTTGCCATCTTTACTTAAAGTGAAAAGATTTGCTATACTTACTGTGTTCTAACAATAGTTGAATTCTTCACCCTTTGTCCATGCTTATATAGGCCCAAATCCCATGCGGATTTTGACATATGCTTAGTTTGGCACACGTAAAACATCTCATTCAATTCAAGGGTTTGACTGACAGTGCCTGGAGTTAAAAGAATATGTGTGTCCGTAAGGACTTGTTGCAGTGTGTTTTTAGGACAAGAGCTTTCCCTCCCACCATGCTTGTATATCACCTAGACTAGAGACTCATGTCATTGTGATGGAATAATGGCAGTGATGTGTGAGATGAAGAACTGCTCCGAATTTGCCTTCCAGTAAGAAACTGACCCCATCTAAAGTTCCCAGAATAATCATACAGCAATGGAATGAGATTATTGTTTCCTCTAATTTGAAAATTGGTGGTAAAGCCTAAATGCTCCTACTCAAATTCATTGTGATAGGTGCTGCATAGCAAAGGGTAATTTTTGTTTCTTCTCCAAAGAATTAATCATCCCTGTTGGTGGCAGAGGGACTAACCACTACCATCAGCTGAGAAGTTTATTATGGATTGCTTCTTGAAATAAAACATAACTTTTATTGGAAGTTTAAAGATAAATAAAAACAGATGGAGGGAAAATACTATTAAATACTCTGATGAGCCCCATGATGTTCCACTTAAATAAAAAATTCCTCTTGCTTTATTTTAAGGGCTCTTGTCTGCTGTGTTAAAGTTAGAGTCTCTTTCATGTGGGACAAGGGAAGCTGAAAAGGGAATTTACTTAAAACTGTGTCTGAAATTGCAGCTTACAGGAGCTTATGGTCAGTGCAGTTCCAAGAATCCTTCACTCTCTCTGTAATAAATGGTCCTTCAACTTATGATTCCTCTATTACTTTTATGTAGCTTTGTAATTAGTTTTCTTTTAAAACATTTTAATTGCTTGCTTTCCATGGACAGACAGCCAAACGTTCACAGTCCTCTCATCTTTGAAAATGGCACCACTTCATTCTGGGGAGTGGATTTAAATTGCTAACAGAAGATAAGCTCACATACACAAATACAGGTTGATTGAGCCCAGTCATGGGATAAGTGTACAAAGAACAGATCATGGCAACATACCCCCCATTTTCTGCAGCCTGCAACAGGGCCACATTTCTCGCTGCAGGGATTGTTTCCTAGAATTGAGGAACCCCCCAAAGACTCCAGAAACAATTAAACTCAAATGAAGTTATTTGATAGGAACACACAGATAGGGAGAGGAATTACAAGGTGCATAACACATCTGATCACTTTCATGTAATGCACCCAGTGTTACAAAAAGGTCTATTTTCCCATTTCTTGATGCTACCCTGAAGACCGGACTTGCTTCCATATGCAAACAGCCAAGACTCAGAGATAGCTGCTGGTGTGGCCAAAGTGCACAGACGGGAAGCATCTGTGACCCTGCGGGCTGAATCATCAGGCTGCATCCAAACTGGTCAACAGAGAGTGGGATGCTGAGCATGCCACTCTTACAGCTGGCTTGATGTGTCCCTCCAGGGAAAATTTAAACCACCTCTCAGGAAGGGTAACAATATCTCATGGTGAAATGTATTAGAAACTGAAAGGGTAATGAAACTGCATTTCCTCACTCTTCAAGCAAGAGAAAAGCCTCACTCTGAGCCTTGGAGGTTGTTCAAAATTCAAGAGTTTCCCTGAATCTCTGAGTAATTAATAGCTTCAAATGAAAGAAGGCTTTTTTTTAATCTCTATGCATTTCCTCTATAAAGACAAAATTGGAAGTAGTTTGTTAAAATCAACATGGCTTTTTCATCTTTGTTAGGATGGCAGTGTTTAAAAGAGCTCAGGTAAATTTTATGTCTATATGGAACTCTTATTGATTCAGAAAGAACTGATTACACTTGTCAATGAGGTGTTAAGTCTCCTTCAGCATGTCTAGAATTCCTTGGGAAGTACGTACCCTGAAGTTTACTCCAATGTCTTGATGAGTAGATGACACAGAAAGCCTGGGTCCTTGCTTAGGAAGGATTCCTAGACTGCTGAAGTCTTTTTCACAGAGTAGCTATGCTAATATTTACAGCTCCTTGTTCTCTTTCAGTGCAGGGCTACAAAAAACTTCTGGCCATGCTGGTAGGATTTATAAATTTAGGTAGCAGCTGGGAAATGGGCTAGCTGGCTGAAATGCAGCTTCCCTCCATAGACATTGGGTAGTTTACTGTGTTTCTCCTACTTATAGTGGTCTTCTGGGAAGTCCAACTTGGTCCTTCCCAACCACCATTAATTAGTTTTCTTAGGCAGAAATAAGTAGAAAGAACAGACAGCATACAATTCAACACAAAATCAAATCCAAACAAAACAATCCACTCTTTGGGGTATTTTTAATAATTATTATATTCTCAGTAATTCTTCTCTGTTTCCATTTTTATCATTACTATGATACCTACATTAATGGTAAATAATAAGAAATTATACAATTTGATGCAGAAAGCTTTCATCACTTCTGTTATTCAAGTTTCCCTTTTAGGGGAATTCTAAGTTATTATTTTAGCATCTCTTAAATGAATTAATAAGTAAATTAATAAAACAGAAGAGAAACAAATTTGTAAAAAAAAATGAAAATAAACACAAATATGTCAAAGGCTGGATTTTTCTTGTTGTAATTTATAGCTCCTCTCACCCTCACAGTATTGAAACTTTTCCCCTAAAGGTGCCTTGTGCTCAACTTTCAGAAAACATATACTTTTCTTATAAACTAAATACTTCTATTTATTTTCCTGTAAATTCACTGCAAAAATGAAACTTTCAAGTTTTAAGAATCTTCACAAGTATTTCTCCAAAGCATTAATTTTTACAAATATTTTATTGCATCTTATATTTCAAGCCTCAGTATTTTTATTTTTATTTTATTTTTTTGCATGCTGTTCTTTGAAGCTCTGATTTTTTTAAGGGGCTTCTATCTGTAAATAATAGCAGAAACTTAAAATCTCTTCTGCAGGGATTGAATTTCAAAACCATTGACATCGTATGGGAAATGCCAATATATTTGGTGGGTTACTGTAAGGATGGTAAGGAATCTGGGTGAAATCCTGGCATTGTTGCATAGTGCAGGTTTTGTCATGACTTTCTAGATTCCAGGACTGAAATCTGATCACTATCATTGTGCTTTATGTAGCAGGAGACAAGATTTGACCTTAATTGTCTAAAAGCCGTCATAATGTAAAGGATTAGTTAAAAAGCATATTTTCAATCAGATGTACATAGGGAAAGGAGAGTTTGCAAGTTGTTTCTCCTATTTATAGCTATGACACAAAAGTACAATGATACTCTCTTCAAAACCCCAAATAGTAGTTAAAGAAAGAATAGCACCAGGCACCATTGTTGCTCAAAAGAAAAAGAAAAAAAAATAACAAAAAACAAGGGGGAAGCAAGACATTTCAAATGTGTCTGACCAGAATTGGAAGATATACTTTTTTATGTACAAAGAAGCAGAGGAGGACTGAATCTCCTGAAGGACATTGGCTTCAATAGGTTTCAGTGAGAGTGTGAAGGGCCTGAATAAAAAGTTCAAGACTGGGCCTTGTTCTCTAAAGGAAGAGAGCAGTATAAATGTGTGTCCCCATTAGACACGCTGTATACAAAGAGAGGAGTAAGAGTTATAACAGTAGCATGCTCTCCTCCTCTCTCAGCTGTATGATCAGAGAGGTCAAAGCCTCCCTGTTCACTGTGAACAATGCCTTGGAGCAGCAGTCAGGAATCTGTCACTCCAGAGCCACATGCTGCTCTTTGGAAGCAAAATCCTTCCAGCCTTTGGCATCAGAGCACTTGGGAAAGAATTGGAGTAGGGGTAGGAGTGGTGATGAGAAAAAAAGAAAGAAACCCAAAAAAACTAAAAGAAATAAAAAGTCAGAAAGAGAGAGAAAGGAAGAAGTGAGTCACCATTTTTGGTAGCGTTTCATTACATCTCTTCTTTGGTACCATCTTCTATAGAAACTGTGAAGTTCTTCAGAATAAAGCCAATAACCAAAGTAGAATTGATCACAACAACATTTTCTTCCTCTGTTTGAGCCACACATGTTTTCAATTCACTTGATAGCTGTGATTGATGCCACCAAAGAAAGGCTCAGAATAATGCCCTTAAAAAAATGATCACTTGGTGGCAAAGCACGTTTTCATAGCTGATTCTTCAGAGGGAATCAATGGTGCGTTTCAACACTGTTTTCAACTGTGAATCCCTTAAGATCACTGAGGCTCCCTCAGAAGTTGAGTGAAGAGAATGGAAAAGAAAGAGGACAGAGAAAAGACCAGAGCGAAGGAGCTTTGGGATACCTGGATACCCCTTCAAGCCATTCATCACACTGTAACAGATAGATCCCAGTCAGGTGCACTTACAAAACACCGGTTCTTGCCTTTAGTTAAGAGGGTGTATGGCCTTATTCAGTGGGTTTATGTAGCTTAAAGTAAAGCAGAATTGGCCCGCTAAGACACTGAACTGTGCACAGACCTTCACGCTAGAGGCAGTGAGCCAGTCACAGTGCACAGAGAGAGGTGTTATTTACCATATTTGAATCCTGATTTAGTTTCCAGCATTCACTTCATCCTAAGTTTGGGGGGTGGTCGGGTGTTAATTGTTGGTGCCAGCTGATTTCAAAGAAATTAAAAAAAAATGGCTAGACAGACATTTGGCAACAAAGGTCGTTGACTTTTGGCTGCCTTAAAGAATGATGCATCTGCTTTGTTTGACTGCCAGTAGATAAGGTGCATATGAAATTCCCCTTGTAAATTAGCAAGATAAAAGTGGTTCTTGCCTCCTTGGATTATCCTTTTTCGAGTGTTTTAATCAAGTTGAAGGCACATCCCTATTTTGGAGTTGTGGGGAATTTTGCTGCCCAGAAGAAAGTGCCAGGTATAATTCCTACCTCTTCCTTCTTGGGCAAGAGTCGACACCTCTCTCCTATCTGCTTCCTGCAGTTTGTCCATGAAGTATCCCTTAGGCAAGACAGATGAAGTAGTATGGCTGGAAATGCAGAGACTGAATTTTGATCCTCATCAGTAGTCAATTTTTACCATCCTTTTCCCCATTAAGGTCATTCTCTTCTCCAAATCTCAGCAAGATGTCAGGACACATTGTGGTCATAAGATAGCTGAAAGTGTCATTTGTACAAGTGTAAAGGACTGGAAAGAGAAATACAGTTCATAGTTACTGTGCACTGTCAGGAAAGACATCATTGCAAGGCACAGTCTACATCAGAGATCTATATACAGTATATAAAGCCAAATTTATCTGAAGATTGTCCTTAATTTGCCAATCCTATTTGGCACACTTGGTTCTAGCTAAGATGACTATAACTCCCAGTAAAAAAAAATGATTTGCAATTGAAATATGATAAAATAGTTTGTTAATGCTAAGGAGAGAGGTCTGCTAATGTTATTTATTTCAAGTCTGAAGTTTCTCACGAAAGAAAGAAAGAGAGAAAGAAGAAGGAAGGAGGAGAGAGGGATTTTTTTTTTTTTATGTGTTTGCCTTCACGGCTTTGGAGTGCTCACTAATTCCATCTGTCCACAACAGAGCCATCGGAACGGCGAGAAAAAGCATTTCCATATGTGCAAATTAGCATCCAGCCTCTCTTAATCTGTGCAGTGCTCCTCTGAAGTAGATGGCGCGGATGGCTGCCAAACCCACTAATGGCATTCAAATAAAGGACTTTATTGGCTGTAACTGCCACTTTTTCTTTTCTTTTCTTCTTTTTTTTTTTTTCTTTTTTTTTTTTTTTAAGATAGAGAATGTGCTCTCTCTCTTATTTTATTTTTGCTCTGATATTGTCACTTTGTACTTCAACCATTAAATAAAAAGAAGGCTCTGTGCAGCCCTCTCTTTACTGGGATCTGTTTTCTCCTATGGATGCATTCTTTTACTTTTTAATGAAATCTCACCATTAGCTATTACACTATAATCAACACCTAAAGTATATCATTCACTCTCTCAGCCAGCCTGTCTTTCCCAAGGAAGTTCTTCCTCTTTGCTTTTCACCAGCAGAGACAGGGCTGAGTTGAGAGACATTTTGCTTGGGATCCTGCCCACACTGTAAGTTTATATGAAAAGGAATCTGATTGTTTGCTTGTTTGCTTGCTTCTCAGATTGTTTTTCAAGATCTGGCGCATACATAGCTGCAGCCGAGGACAAGAGGAGGTTCCAGTGATATCTTATTGGGGGTCACTGTCCCAACGGGTGCCTCCGCACCCAGCAAGAGCTACCATTTGGGACGTGTTTTGAATTTTGAACTGCTTAATTATTTTAATGGAAAACAAAGGAAATTATTTAATCCTAAGAAAAATGTAGCCCTTACAGCAAAAGCATTTCTCTGACTATACTGAATCAGTCTTTACTTTCATCTATCAATATTTTTCCTACTTCTGGCAAGGGTTAGGCAACCACACCTGAGGCCTTGTGATCCCAGATCTTGCTGAAAATACTATGGTTGCTAATCCTGACTTGACTAGTGGTGCCAGCAATAAAACCACAGTCTCTTGTGTGTAGCAGACTCCATATGTTAGCCCCCTAGTCTGCTAAGTCACCACGCCAGCCTAAATTTGAAACATTTCTAAAGTGTTATACAATGTTGTAATAATGTTTTTACAAAACAAAGGCTGAGTTACTGGAAGTCATATTCATCCAATCAGCATCTTATTGAAAAAGGAATCTTGATGGAAGCAATGGTGACACAAGCTATATAAAAAAAATAAAAATTGTGCTAACATCTTTAAAAGGAAGGTGCTGACCTATTAGGGAGTTGGAAGAACTAATGCAGAAAAACAAGTCTCAATTGAATGTTATCTCACCTTCCTGAGGAAGAGCACTCAAAAGGCCTCAAGTTGAAAACACAGTTGACTTGCTTAAAAAGTTCCTAATCGTTAAAATGCTATTTAAAAAACCCAAGATTTGTATACAGAGCAGTGTCTGCCCAAACAGAAAACTTTCTACATAAGCAAAACTTTCTTGAAATACTATCTCTGCTGCTAGTTGCAGAGTTTTTCCCATTCAGAGAAAACAAAAATACCAAAACCACAAACAAAGCTGAGTACAGGTTAACTCTGCACCTCAAACTTAGGCCAATACCATAAATGATAATCGGAGGGCATGAATCTAACCTGTTTTAAGGTTTTCTGTAAGAGTATAATCCTGAAAATATATAAGCAAGTATTTAAAGTTGATACTAATATAGTTATCTTTCATGATGTTAATTAGATACATATATATGAAGATGATGGGAAAACAACAAATCATGCATTATAAATCTATATCCGTTGTGATATTTTTTTATGTATCTATGTCTTTGGAGCAGAAAACCTTAGAGTGCCAGTGCCAGCTGTGAGATGGAAAGACCACCTCACTAAGTATCAAGAAGCTAATCAGAGATTGCATATAGTTTAAAAAGCTTTATATAAATTCCATATTTGATAAGAATACTTTTATGAATAAAAGAAAATAAATGTTAAGCATATTTACTATATTTTGGCTTTTTCTTGCCCTTTACCCAAAGAATAGGTATTATGTTCAACAATCAATAGTGTTCATTTACAGAAAATGGTTTTCTAGAGGCTTTCTCAAGTAGATCACATTCATTTCTAGAAAACATTCATCAGTATTTATTTTCAAGAAATATTTGCACAAGAAATTTGATTTTTATTACTGACTTGTCCAAGAATTTTAATTATTTAAAAGCACTCAGAGTACCATTTTTCTGAGTATTATATAGGGATTGACTAGAAAATGGCTCTTGATTTAAAGGGAATACAATCATATCCATCAAGACAAAGAGCTAACACTGTGTAACCTATGCTCAAGCAATCAAGACAAAGAAATCATTCCTTGTGGTTTCAGTAGTGATCTCACTACTGAACAATTGATCACACAATGATAATACTGAGGATCACTTCAAGTAAATGATGCTTAATTGCAGAGGAAAAATTATCAAATTATCTTACTTGTTATGAATCACTCATTAATCTCTATTTGCATTTCTTATGGAAAGGAACCTTAACTACCTGATTCGTATGTGCAAATAATAATTACTATTAAAAGTGAAAGTAGTGCAATTATTAAATAATGCAACAATATCAATCATTATTCCTATTAATAATAAATTATGAGTCTCTAAAAACTGTGCATAGTCCCAAGTTGCAATATGCAAATACAGATTTAAAACATCTACTTAGACTAGGAATTGGGATTCATAACCGTATGGGTCACTGAGTCACTGTTCAAAATACGTATTCTTTGGCATTTTGGACTTAAAGTCTTCCTTTGCACTTGTTCTTCCCTTGGTCCATAACTAGGTCTGAAACTGAAAATGAGAAACTGTTCAGAAAGCACGTAGATTCAAACTCTCGTTCATAATCAGTTTAACCATGAACAGTTTAGTTGTTATGACACTCATTTTATAACTAAGGAGAAGGCTGACAGAAAAAGCAATAGGAAAGTCTGTGACAGAACTGTACTGAGTCTCAGAATCTCTTCTTCTTTCCCTGCACTTTTTGCTGACCTAAGTTTAGCTGACAACATAAACCAGCATGAAATTTTATCTTCATAATAGTTACAAGAAAAAATATTTTGTTTCTGGGAACAAAAGAGCATTCTCATGGCAACAAGATACTAATTCCGATATATTTAATCATATATGCTTTATGTGCTATCTTTCTGAATTATCACAATATGACATATAAATTTGGTGTAGTTAGATTATGACATTAACATGTTGTCTGAATATATTCTAAAAGCAAGATCTGCACAGGTTTTGAGACTGAAAAAGTGCTTTATAACCATTACAAAAAGTTCTTAATTGAAACTGCTTCAAAGTATTTTGAAAATCGAGTCTGATTTTTTTGACAAAATTAGTTGCCTTATTTATCACTTAAATTTGATGGTTAAATAGTTTTGTTTAATAATCTTGGAAAGATTTAGACTATTCAGGTCAATAAAGGGGAGGAATAGTAAGTAGCACTGTGTAACTTCTAATTTTGTACATTTAAACATACTTTCTCATGCTACCTTTTCTGCTTTACAAAAACATCCTCTCTTCTGAGGATAACACAACGACTGATGCAGAGACATTCACTATAGAGCACAAGTCAAATGAGAAAAACAATTTCAGGATTTCACCTGTGCAAAGGTAGAAATACAAGTGCCTTTCCTGTCTGAAATTAAACTTATTTGTCATAACTTTGGCTTTTCTCCCAAATGAAAGTGATATAAATTTTGCTAGCACTGGTGCTCCTGCAGCATGCACATCCAACTGCACACACATTGACACACACAGACGGTCATCCATAGATCCACAATGGTAACGAGAAAAGAAAAAGGGAAAAAAATATTAAAAAATACAACTCTCATTTTAAATCCAAGTCTTGGACTCCAGTAGAGCTGGGCTAATTTACACCAGCTGAGAATGCTCTTGTATTTATTTTAGAAAAGATGCAATTTTGTCCTAACAAGCAGTTTGCAAGGCCTACTTGATTGATTTAGTTGACTCTGGCTTTATTACAGCTTAATGTGTTCACATCACTATTGTTAAAGTTGTTTCAGCACTTCTATTATTACTGCCTAGTTTTTGGCATTTGGAAGTTTATAATAATAATAACAACAGTATTTTGTACTTTTATAGCATCTTTCTTCTGAGGAACTCGAAGAGCTTTGCAAACAATAATTACTCCTTACAACTGCTTGGTACAGCAGATTATATTGTAGCACATTTTACTGCCAGTTCAGATTCCGATCTCAGTTCACATCAGTGCACATGCAAACTATCTACACTACAAATGTGTTTTTTATTCCTTCTAAAATAAAAACAAAAGTGGGAATGTCCTTTACAAGAGCTGCTGTTACACCCTAACAAAACTTTACAGTCCTGATTCCCACTCCCTAGTACTAATTTTTAAAACACTGGATTTGCTCCAGAATCAAATCTCCCCTCTGCTTACTGCAGCAGCAAAGGCTTGAGGAAGCTGGCTTATACAGAAAACAAGGAAATAGCTTTTATAAAGAGAATTTCTCCTGGCTCTATGAAATCATCTATTCTTATTTCTAGTGGGGTCTGTACTGTGAGGGGAAGAGAAGTGCTGTTGAGCAATCTGGAGTAAGACATTTGTTATTTTTAGCAGAATTGAGAGATTCTGAAACTACTTTGTTTCACTGGTGAACAAGTTAGTCCTATATTTAGTATTTGGGAATAGACAGCCAAACATACTACACTTTGAAACTTGATCACATGAGAAAATCAGACTCCCTTTAGTAATAGATGAACTGATAAAAATTTGGATTGGGGCTAAATATTCACATTCTATCTCTATGAAGACATCTAGTATTTCATCAGTCTGAAACACAAGAAAAAAAAAAGTTTTCAAAAAAGTGTATTTAAAATTTTTAAGATTAAGATTCTTTTTCATTTGCTGATGTAAAGCACAACAAAAACAGCAACCACATAATAAATACAAAAAACATTGAAGCAAAGAAAAAGCTCTGAATTTAGCTACCCAGAATGAGAACAGTGAATAAATTAATCTTTTTGTATTAATCTATGAAAACAAGCTATTTAGAGAATATTTGGGTGGGGTAAAACCTGAAATTTTTATTTTAAAATATTGAAAAAATGTATTTTTTTATTTTGAAAGGGCTTTTTTTAGTTTATTTAAATTCAAACACTACAACATAAGAACAAATTCTAAGAAAACTATTGATCTTATGAATAGTAAAGGTCCACTGAAAAGTGTATTCTTCTGGCAAAAGAAGACATAATCTTAAGAAATCCCTTCTGTTCCAACTTGAGTGTGATCTTATCACTTTCACCATTATAAGTAATATACACAACTCAAGATTAATTTTCTACTGTTTTACCCTTAATAATAAAAGTATTTACAGAAAGGAAAAACATTCATTAGATAATCTGTCAGAGCACGGATTTGATCTATATGGCCTTGACCGAGCTGTGATAATGACTGTGGATTCCTCTGCTATTAAAATTGGTAGTAGGCAAGAACTTCAAGTGCATCAACACTTTTCAGTGACAAGGAAAAAAAAAAAAAGATGCAAATACTGTTCTGCCCTTTTTTTCAGCAATTTGACAGCAGACGATAATTCAATTAACTGTCCTACCATCCCCACTACCACTGGAAAGAAAACATCTTTGTCAGGCTGGTAAAAAATTGGCGTTTCTGGAGTATAAGCCATAGTTTTAACACAAGGAAAAGCCCCAGGGCTGAAACCAGTGGATATTCTGTCTTTGATTTCAAGAGTTCCCAAATCAGCCATCTTAAAACACAGGGTAGAATGTTGGCTTCCAAGAGAGAGCGAAAATTCTTCTAAGAAGTTGGATTTTTGGCTTTTGGCTTTTGTCTTCATCCTAGAGAGAAGCACAAGAATAGTTCTATGGTTCTGCAGAATTTTGAAAAAAACCTCACAGCAATCAATATTTGAAAAGTCAATAAATAGATCTAGATATGGGACATTGTAAGAACATTCTCAGATCAAGGATACTGAAATGGACAGCTGATTTGAAACAGTGGGAAACATTTGAAACCTGATGACATATAGCCCTGTGAGTACTGTTGATTGCCTCTAATTATAATTGCTTGCAATTTACTTAAAATCGTCTCTTCAGAATTTGGCCCATAAAAGCATCTGAAATCAGTATTAAAGAAAATCTTTGATGATTAATTACATTTTGGAGTTATATTTCACAGGCAAGTATGTTAAGAAAAAAACCAGCAACAATAACAAACTGAGAGAAACAAACAACAACAAAAGAAACACACACACACAAATTAAACCAAACAACCGAACCCACAAACCAAAAAGACTAATAAAAAATTCACAAACAAAGAAAAAGTGCAGTGTAAATCTTTTGGATTGATTTATTATCTAGTCCAACCTCTGTTTTAAATGTTAATATTATCATAGTATAGAAAAAAAATAACATCATTGAGGCTTCAAAATGTTTGTGTTTACACACTCAGAGAGGGTTTCAGTACATTCAGTTCAGAAGAAACATAGACCAATCTTAACTCTATCACTTCTGACTGGAGTGCAAAACTCAAATCAATTACTCATAAACATTTGTGAAGAGATTAATTTTTTTTTCTTAAACAAAGAGGGCAAATTAAAAGAATCAGCTTATTCCCTCCTACTCTGTAGTGACAAGATTAAAAATTAAATTTATACATATTTCATTTCTACATAATAAAGCCTTTTGCAAAAAGAAAAAAATACCACAGTTCATCTAATTAAATCAAAGAAAATTGCCTGCAGCGATGCTACAGTATTACAATTAGATGTCTGCCAAAACCAGTCGTTTGAATTCTTAAACACCACTCCAGTCTTAAATACAAAATACAGTTTTCTTCATTTTCTGTGATATCACCAAAATGAGGGGGTTTTTCATCACTATTACGTCAGACTGGAGTGCTTTGCTAGACTCATTACATATTTTCTGCCTTACAGAAACGTTGTGTGAAGTAAATACAGAATCGTTTTGTTCTGTTCCCTGTAAGTCTACACATGAATTTTTGTATATAATGTTATGGAAATGAAATAACATAGTTTTAAAAAAAATCGGTATTAAAAATTCAAGTTCTGTGTAATTAGTATAATTTATGTAATCCTTAAATCATCTTTTGAAATAGATATGAAAAGAATAAAAATGAAAATCATAAACACTACAAGTAGTTGAAGATGATTATTTACAAAATCTGAGGCTATCCACATTTACTATTCTTACACAGCCTGATTAGTTACTCTAATTTAGTATCTATTTCAGTACATTCAGATCCCAAAGGCCCTCACCAAATGCTCAGCTCACACCCGGACTTCCTCTGAGACCTTGAAGAAGCCTTGAATTTTCCCTTATCTGAAAAATGGGAGAATAATACTTCCTACCTGACAGGGGGGTTGTCAGGCTAAAATCCACAGAAGAGTATCAGACACTGAGATACTCGATATAATAAGGGACAGAGAAAGAGACAGGCTGAAAACAGTGAAGACTGGATAAATAAGTTGCTATGCTACAGCAAAGGCAATTCGTTTAAGCATCGTTCAGTGAAAGCAGAGTTGAGTTACAAGATACTGCTGACTGACAGATGCAAAAATGTACTCCAAAATCACTAAGCTATGTTTCAGCAAAACTATTAACCTTCCGTTTAAAAAACACTCTTATTTGCAGAGCTTTGTGGAGTATAGACAGAAAAATAATGAAGATAATACATGGGTGATGACTAAGGTTGCGTGCGCTGGGAACTTCCTGTGTGATCACATTTTATATGTAACTAGGAAAATTACAGTAATGTTCACCTTGTCATCGTTTCTCTGTCTCCCTTGTGTCTTCCAAGTTCTTATGCTCCATGGAGTTAAGTATGTCTGTAATCTCTGCTGAACTCTCCCAGGTCACATACAAACATACTCACTTTAGGTTTTTCCCATTGATTCAACCAAGCCTGGGCTGAGGTAAAACTGTATTTAGCCCTCCAGGGAAAGTTCCAATTGACCATCTGATGATACCATTCCTACTGATCTCTATTAGAGGAAAATGCTCATACTAGTTTCACTAGTTTCGCTTTCCTGAACAAAAATTGGTGCCACATATGACTCAGAATCGCGAGAGTTTGGCAAACCATTTTGTGTTAACACATATTTCTGAAGTACTTCTCTACATATGAGACAGATGTTCTGTGCCCTGTGCGCTTACTTTCCACTATCGTCCCTATGATCAAAGTTGTTTCAGGTAAAAAAAAAAAAAAAACAACCTTAAAAAATAAAAGGTACAAAAATATCTGAGGAAATGGATTTTTTTTTTTCTGAATTAGATGCCACAGGCAGGTGACCAGTACTCTGATCAAGTGAGCAACTCCTCTTAAGTGACTCAGTCAGATGCAATCCTCTTCCTTCATTTTGTCTCCAGCTGCTACTGTGTCACATGGGATTACGTGCACTACGAATGCCTGGGGGATTCTATACTCATGTTTAAAAGCAGACTGGGCAGATAGAATACATGACATTGGGCACATGTTAACAACATGTTAAATGTTAGATGCAGATATGTGACCAAAGATTTTGTCTTAGGTTGAACAATTAGAGAGTAACAATAACAGGTAATAAAGGCTCTAATACTTCTAATTTTTATGGTGGTTTTTTTTCTTTCATACTTTATGTTCACACACAATACAACACATAAAATTTTTGACCGCTCTAATGAGAATGTTAGGATTAATTAATATTTATTATGGATAATTGGACAAAAGTTGTCAAAGAGCTGAAGGCCAATTCTGAGTCTTTCTCAGGCATGGGATACTAATTCCAGAAAATGTTGATAGCACAGGGAAGAGCAGGAGTCTTAGGGTGCTGTCCACAATAAAAGTGGACACCTGAATTACAATTAGCAATCAATAGAACGCTTTTTGATATTACCATGAAAGCTCATCATCTAATTCACCAGTTAAAACCACACCTCTACACGTGAGGTGTTTTCCCAGAGTTGTACATCCAGTAGGTTTACTTACAATACAGCCCACAGATCTGGTTCTGACTAAAACGTGACTGGAAGGCAGTAAAGCTTCTTATCAAAATCCCAAAGGACAAATGTTTGAAACTCAGGTTGAATTCCTTTCTCTCTGAGAGTCAGTTCCTGATTGCAGTATTTGTACTTTTCTGTAGGGCCTCATGTTTCTTCATTCCTGTGGCAATGAACCTTTGCAGTACAAGCTTTCAACAGTATACCAATATCCAGGTAGGTCAGAAGAACATGCTCAGCTTTGACAAAAGGTCCATATTCCATTCGGTATTCTGTTCCATCACACTCTCCCATTCATCACCACTCATGAGTGAAAATTTTAGCAGACATTTCCAGCAAAAAAAAGGCAAAAACTGGCAAAGTAAAGCATCTGTATTTTTTTTTACCCTGTTCCCTTTTTGCCAGCCCTCAGACACTTGAAAATCCAGTACTAACAGAGATGAAGAATAGCAAATTCCACTTAAGAAAAAATTTAAGCACAAAATTTATACAACACAGTTGCAGAGAAGTTTGATATTTTTTTTTCACTTAACTTCTGTTTATATTGTTCCAATTTTGAGAGACACTAACACAGAGTGCTATTATTCACATCTTTACTAACATTTATGTAAAAATGTGAAACCAAGATTTTAGTGTTAGAACAAATATTTCATTGCTGGCATTTTACTATTACATTGTGCTTGTGGGAAAGTTTGCAAGACTGCAGATTTTGAACCATATTATATTTACCAAATTTTCTACTAATTACTGAGACTCAGTAGCTTTTTGAGAACTTAAAGTAGCATATAGGAGTTTCTAAAAAAGGAAAGTGTCTGTGAGTTGGCTGATGGCAATCATTGTCTATTCAGGATCAGAGAATGTTTTTTCTTTTTCAAATAAACTCTTATATTTAGAATATGCAGTGTCATTTTGTCACTAAATTCTTCTATTACATGGAGTGTGGACAAGACTAGTCTAGGAATGAGTATCAAAATAAAAGATGTGATGCCATAACTTTTGGCACAGGTACAGAAACCTCTCTCTCCTGTGGACTTCTAATACATGCTTTGTAGAATGAAAACTAGGATATATATTATCAACCTGTTATGTCACTAACAAAAATTTTCTAAATGAAATGATGACACATAAGAAAGAATCACTCCTAGTGTTTAGAAGTGGTCTTCATTTCCTTTACTATCTGAATTAGTCTTAAGAGGATGCCTGTTCATGTTAGTTACCTACACTCATAGAAGAGCACTTTATGGAGTGAGCAAGTCTTTTCTGATCAATTCTTGTCTTTCACAGAGCTGCCAGTCAAACTGTCACAAATCTGTTGGATATATTTGTTCAAGGAAAAGTGTGTTTTCCTGCCCGTCACAGCTCTGTCTGGATAGCTGGAGAATCCCACCATCCGTTGCAGTGTGCAGTTACCTGTGGAAAGTCTCTCCTCTCATTCTGACGAAAGATTGTGTGCTGGTTTTGGCAGGGGTAGAGTTACTTTGTGTTTAGCTGCTAGGTTTGGTTAAACCATGACAGATTGCTCAAGAGCACAGGAGACACACTGCAAGTTACAAAAGCAGAGCATTTGGGGGTAAGTGTAATACTTGGAGAGACTGAACAATAACAAAAGTAAAAGTGAACCATGTTGTTATGTAATAAAACTTAGCCCTTTTCATGAGTTAAGGATTACTACTTACATATTAAAAATAGAGAAGACCACAGAGACCACTAAAGCTGGAATTAGAATGCGTAAAGCCCTGAATCCCAGATCTCGCCTTCAACCACTAAACCACATCTTCTATAGCTAGACCTTTATTTTGAGTCATGGAGCTGCTTATTACTCAACCTTCTGCAAGTACTTAAGCACCCTGTTGAATCAAGGCCCACCTCCTGGAGACCAGAGCTGGAAGTTCTTGCTCAGGGATTCATCCTTTGTAATCATGCAACTAGAATCTGTCTACAGTAAAACACACCCTTTTTCTGTACTGAAAAAAATAAAGTCATTAGTTCCTCCAGACTTCATAGCTTTGTTTTGTAGTATATACACTGTAGTATCAGAATAACTCCACTGTGCTCATAATGATTGTACTGTTTAAATGTGGGCATAATGTAACAGAGAATCAGGCCTAAAGTCTCTACTCAAATTGCTCTGCAGCCTTGATGAGAATATCATCCTTTCTCACCCTAATCAGCTGTGTTTGTTATTGCTATTACCACCTTGCTGCTTACAGAGATCTATATTAGTACATTTAGGATGCACAAACAATTTCACTGAGAATCTGGCCATGAAATTCTTTTTCATTTAACTGTATTTGATTTGCAAAAAATAATACATTAACATATTATTATCCACAAGCTGGAACGTGGTCCTGAGACTTTGACATATGAGTTTCTAATCATGCTTATCTGGCTATAATTTTTCATCTGGATGGTATCTTCACTATGCAAGCTTGGTGAACAGGTTATTTTATTTTAGATCTCCAGTGAATATTTGCCATTGGCTTTAAAGAAACAGATAAAGAAAATGTATTGGCTCATGTAGACTCTGTCTTCCACATCTCCATTTACACAAGAGCCATTTGAAGTTCTCTTTATGTCTGCTCAGATAAATGGCCAGCTGGATCCTATGCATAATGCATTCTGGCAGGACCAGAAGTATTTGGTAACCACATGCATGATGACTTTTCTGAGATCCAGTCATCTGCAAGTTCATGAGCATCAGTTTGTTAGCCTTCTGCACCTCTTCAGTACTGTCTACAGGTTGTAGGACGGAGTGGTTCAAAGGACAGTTCTGAATTCTGTCTCTTGCTGAAGCAATGGTAAGCAAGTTTAAATCCTGTGCTATTTCTTAGTCTGGGTGAGAGACAGATTTAATTTAATATGAATGGCTGCAGAGACAGTGTTGTGCCATATAAAAATTTAATTTGTTCAACATATTATTGCACTATTCGGAGCCATGCAGCGGTTGCCAGTTAGTTCACTCTTGCATCATAGTAGAAGTACAGTGAACCTGTAAGACAAAATGTCTTAGAAAACTTGTTTATGTTGGAGATCTTCCAGTTAACTACTCTCTTAGTTCCCCCCTGAGCTACTGTTCTGTCATCTCCCTGTTAAACCATTGCAGGTGAAATTTACTGGTAAGGTCAAAATATATACTTCTGAGGACTTGATAGAAGACTATGAAATGTTCCATGAAGAGGTGAAAAGCTTAGGAAAGGATCAGTGTAGATGGAGAGCAATAACTAGTGTATTCTGGTTTTCCCTAGATTTGAGGAAGTCTTTCTTTGCTCTCCATCTCTGGTTTGAGTCATTGAGGAAAATGTATGTAGCAGACCACAGAGGTGGGCAGACTGATAAGTATACTTGCTCCAGGTCAACTGCAGATACACAGTTCTGTAATGAGTGGAACCTTATCCACTGTCCCCTCATTCAGCCTCCCATCCCCTATATCTGATCTGGCTCAGTTACTTTTGCTAACACAACCAGCATGATTCACACTTTACCATACAAACTCCACAGAGGAGGAAATGAGAGGAAGAAAAAGGGAAGTGCTTTCGTTAAGTCTACCTTCTTGGCTACAACATCCCTGCCTGAAGCTGCTCCTGCAGCCACCATGGCAAGAAGATGACTGACTGTGTGTCACCTTGGCATTGCTCCAAGTCAGAGAGATCTTGTCCCTGCCCTGAGACAGTCTCAGGGCTGTTTGGCACTTACCACTGTCCATCCAAGGCAAAAAGAATTTGAGATAAATAAGACAAAAGTTTAAAAGTCTGGACGGGCTGTTGTCCTATTCTCTGCTGAACTCTGAGCTAACAGAAGAGCTGCCATTGAGTTTGGTGGTCTTGAAGGACAACAGTCTTGTGCATCCTCAGGCCCTACAAGTTCTCGGGAGTATGAAAGAAGAAAATTGTCCCCAGGAAGAGGACATCTGAATTTGTCATCTGCCTCACAAAATAAAATGAGGCAACAGCTGAACTCTTGTAAGATTCTAAACAGGGTGTCATTCTTTTCTAAACACATAATAAATACATGGCAGATCTCCCCCAGCATCAACCCCACCCACACAGACAGACGCACACTTGATCCATGAGCAGTTTTGAAAATTTGGGCGGTAGAAACGTTTGTCACACCCACAAGCTATATCTGAAAGAGAAGAATGGGAGAAAAGCCATCCATTTTGGCTTCATACTAAATTATCAGCTTCTTGGCTTTGTGCCAGCTCAGTCAGCTTATAATAATAACTGGCTCTGGGCCAAGGTTTTTTTAGAGAGAGAGAGAGAGAGAGGGACCATTGCTTTCTCTTTCCTCAAAAATATTTATTAATAATCTCTATATTACTCATAATCTGTGCATCTTAATTGAATAAAAAATGTCTATTTTAACTTCCCTGTTAACTGAAAACTGGAGTTGAGATAAAATTATTCAGAGAGCCTGGACCCAGTCTGGATTTCAAACATGAGACATCATGAGGACTGTTTGTAGCTGACTTTCTTGTTACCTGCTCCCACAAGTCCTGAACATAAACACTCGAGTTTGATTGTGGATGGCATGAAAACAAGAAAAAGGATGAAAATCTTCAATGAAAGCATACTGTTATATTGAACCATGTCTTGAATCTTGACCTGTTAACCCTGAAGATATACCACATGATATGGTAAACTCCAAGAGGACTAACTTTATCTCAAAGACTGAGCTGTGATGATGTCTGATGTAATATCTTTCTGATTATAGAATGAATCGACTCAAACTACATTTTTAATTACAAGGGCTGAAGGAGAAGAAAAATTCCTCTAATTCGAAAGAGCACATAGGAACTGCCGGGTCTCAGTTACTTAAATTCCATTTATTCTGGCCTCTTTGTTTTATTATTATTATTGAAACTCCTAGAGATGACCTGCTGTGATTGTATAAAAATCCCCTCATTCATCTGAGGTTCAACAACAAATAACAATAATAAGCATAAAGAAAATAGAAAGGATATTTCATAATTTTTGAACATAAGAGACATCAAAGAGGGAAAGAACATTTACTGAAGAGACTTCTGTTAAGTTGCAGGAAGAACTCCCAATGTTAATGCAATAGTAGATAAGCTTACTCAATATTTTTATTAATGTCTTACAATTTGTTCCTTTTTCAACTTAGGTAATGTTTTACCTTCCTTCTGAAGTGCAAACAATGAGCCTAAAAACTGTCCATGTGCAAAAGTTTCTCTATTGGGTATTTATAGTTACCCATTGTTACAGTCTGCATTTGATATTAAATCTATTACTGCCCTGACCTGCGGTAAACCTATGAAGAAATGTATTAGGTGTACTTCAAGAATTGGTTGAAGTTCAGGTCACATTGGGCATGTACTCAAATCCCTGGATGTTGAACATTATTATCACTGACCTTCCTTAATCTTTTTTGTAGCCAAAAGCTGCCTAACTATGCTGCAAGCCCTTCAAGGATGACATTTATTTTCAAATTCCCAGAACACCTTATTTTCTTTCTTATTTTACAGTATTTTTAGTCCTTCTACTTTGGGGGCTGTCAGTAAGGGGATGATGATATCACAGGAGGCATTCAGTACTTCACAGGATTAGGTCTCTTGTCCCTGCCAAAAATTGTAAGGAGTTGAAGACTCAAAAAAAGAAAATAAATCTTCTTTCTCTGAAACTGGGCAGATACACAGCAAGCTGAGCTGCAGATGCCCTAACACCTTGCTTTATTGTAATTTCATTCTCCTTATTTATCACTTAAATATTCAGGATCCTATCAAATATAATAAATGCCAAAGGAACTGGGATGGAAACTATTTATTTTGTTGTTTGTACAGTTCCTTGAAGAATCAAGTTCTGATTCCTAGTCAGCCTCAACAGAGCACTATAATAATAACTACTAGCAATAATAATAACAATATACAAACAGGAATTGTTTACAATTTCAGAAATGTTGAAGTCTCATTATTGATCAACTTTACACAAGATCTCTATTTCTATCTGCAGAAAAATAATCTATCTCCAGTGAAGAACTTGTACAAGTTTGTATTCTTCACATTTAAGGAAAAAGAATCATGGTGATAGTCTTTAATATACGACTGTTCATAAATTTCATTTTGTGTAATTTCTCTAGAAATCCCCTTATTTTCATCTTCTCTGATAAAACTTCAGCTGAAAGTTAGACTGAGCCACAGAGAATACATACTAAGAAGGTTCATGCCCCGATGAAACTGAACGGTTTGCTCTGGAGTTTATAGACTGCAGGACAGATTGAGTCTGCTTTGTGCAAAAGTTGGAGGGTTTACAGGTTCAAATGTAAGAAGCAATTTAGAAAATGGACTGCTGCTTTATAATGAAGTTGATTAACAGCTGCAGATAGCAGATATCATGTATTCTCTGTGAAGGTGTACCCAAAGTAGAAAGGCAGAGTCTGAGTGCCAGGCTCTACTAGGCATGAAGTGCAAATTCTTCCCTGCAGCAGTGTGTTGGCTTGGCAAAAGGTTTGTGCAAGGAGCTTCAGAAAACCTGAGGAACTTCTTGGGTTGCTTGTGGGGGACAGTGACTCTGTCCAGGCCTCCTGGCATGGCTCCCACTGTGGCATAAATTAAGAGAACCAGTTCGGAGAGGGAAGTGAGTGCACAGTGCTCTCCATGCAGAAACTGTGATTCCAGTGGTGGCTTGTGCTCATTATATAGTGTGAGATCACAAATAGAAGTTTTCACACTTGCCCATCTGTCACCAACTGACTCTAAAGAGCTGGTGAATCATACACTTAAAAGAGGGCGAATTTTTCCCCGCTGCCATTGGAATGTGTTTTGAAATTAAATATGCACAGTACAAAAGCTGAATAACAAGGTTGGGCTGATCACACCAGACACTGTGTATAATGCTACAGACATGAGGGTCAGGGGTCTAGGCCAAGACCATGGCCCTTAGTCACGGCATCAATGAAAGCTGATTCTTCCTTCCCTTTGGTGTCCCTTTCCATGTCTGAAGAGACTATTGAAAGAAAAATTTCTTTGAGAGAAGCCAGAGGAAAGAAAAGGGGAGGGGGAGAGGTTTAACTGACATAAATATGGTGAAAAAATATTATTTTTGTGCTTGCATATGGTACTTTTTTTTTAGCTCTATATCTGCATACATTTTCCATTTGCTATTTGTAATTATGGCTTTAGCTTTACAAAGTATTCATCAGTGACACTGTGATCCTTTTGTTCTGATGCATATTAAAATGGTTCAGAAGATAGATTCAAAAGGTCTCAGGTTTCCAAGAAGGAACATAATAGGGGTAATGCATGGCAAGAACAGTTTCTGTTTTTTGCAAAACAGGAATAAATAAGCAAGCTATTGCTTTACACTTTGTGTATGGTACTGTACTCTTTGTCAAAGTGTTAGACAGATTCTTATCCATTGCAAATACCAGTTCTTATCCTGATTTATGTCTTGAAATGGTTTTTAGTTTTCCCTGTGCTAAGAGTGTATACCAGGAAGGATTTATAGAAGCATTATAAGCACATTATATTTTGTGAAGAGCAATGTGAATATGATCATTTTGGTCATTCAAGAAAAAAAGAGAAAAAGGACAAAAGAATGTTTTTGTTTCTCATTCCCACTTTAAAAGCAAATTTTCTTTGGGTGTGACTAATCTACATGAAGTATAACTGTATCCATTACCCATTGTAGGTTTGTGCAATATGTGACAGCTGTTTGACCCCATCACTAAAGTGCCTCTTGCCATGGAAAAGTGACAGGAGTATGCTGCAGCGAAGATAAAACACCCTTTATTCAGACTACTAGACAGAATGAGACTCTTGGGCTCTCTGGTTGCTGGAGAGACTGTGTACCTTATGCATTTGTATGTCCTCACAAAAATCTTTCCAACCCCAGTTGTGGGGTAGATAGAAATGTGGATAGAAATAAATACACTATACGAGTCAGATCTCAGCTGCCCCAGGACTCAACATTACCTTCAGACATGCTACCTGATTCTCTGGAAACATGACTCGAGCATCTAGGCTTAAGATGAGACTCAACCACATTGCAAATGAGGAAGTGGCTATGAACACAGCTTCATCGCATAGGCTCTGCAATATTATTAAAATTCATTATCCCTGCAATGTATTTGTATCTACCACTGTGAAAGACTGGTCAACTGCTGAACCATAATCAGTGTTTGAGCGTTGCTTTTAGAGGTTTTTTTCACTGAAGCACATGACTAAGCAGTGCAGTGTCTGAATTAAGATACCTCAGCTTGCATTCATGCTACTAGGCCCAGAAGTGGAGGCAGAATTGCCAAATTAGTGGGACATTGAAGCTAATTTTCTTCATTAAGAAATATCTTTAATGTGTCAGTAGAGTCTATCTTACCTGCAGAACCCTGTATCTTCATATAGGACTGTGTTTAAAATATATCAACTTATTCTGTGCTACCTGCGCTGCCTGTAAGTGCTTCTGGACTTCTAAAATGCATGTTGAGACATGACTTCAAGATGCCAGCCCTTGGTTTCTTGTCTATGAAACAGATACAGTTTGTCCTAGCTCCTATTTCTTGTTGGCCTAATAGTATTAAAAGCAGTGACAACACTTAATGAAGGGCTCCATGTGAGTCACTGTTTCAGGAAATAATTACTATACTGTCAGTTACTTGTTTCTCATTACCATACAAAAGTATGTGATTCTTCCCACTCCTTCATTTTCTGGACCCTACAAACCTGGAAGTGATGAAATCAAACAGAAGAATATAAAAAGTATCCAAAGAAGAATGAGGAAAAAGATGAGTCTCAGATAGCAAAAGTAGATGTGTCGCTCTTTAACAGTGGAGACTCCAAAATATTTAAGCACATTCCACATTTTAACAACATGGTTATCCTTGATGACTCCAGTAAGAAACCTTTATCTTATCTGTTTTCTTTGAGGAGTCTGAAGATCATGATCATATTCACCATGTGGCATTCATGTTTAGAACAGTGAAAAACAAGTCAAAAAAAGGTTTAATTAATTCTTCTTTATGTCTCTACAGAGTAGAGTTGCTATGCATGTTTATGTGAAATTAATGTTGGTTATATACCGCTGAAATTATGGTTAAATAATTAGTGTTTTCTCAGTTGTTAGCAACTTGCTGTTCTTCACTTTGATTGTGATTTTATTTCCTCCTCAAAGGAGTTCTCTGAACTGAGAATTACCAAGTAATATTTTTAAATGTTATTTCTGTTAGACTCACTTGTGCTTTTTTTCTGCTGGTATTACAGCTATCTAATAGGAAAAGTGTTCAGAACTCCAAAGAATAAAAGCAAGTTAACCAAATAATTTTCCTAATTTTCCCTTCCTCAGCCTCTTCTCTTCCTCATACATCCAGCATCTTTTGTCTTTTTCTCTATCAATCTTGTTTTACAAGATTTACTTGTTCTACACTTGAGTAGGAAAGACAAATTGACCATTAGTGCAAAAATTATAATTGATGTATTTATATGCTTTTGCTCAGGCAAACTACTCATAAGCTGGAGAATGTGCAATTTGATGGCTGTGATCTTCCTGAATAAACTCTCACCTTCTGTCTCTTCTATATTAGCAGTGCTTTTCATATATACTTCTATTTTCTATGAATGTGTTTGAGGGAGAAGTTGTATATGAGGCTTTTGTGAGGATATTCCTCACATCTCTTTTAGTTCCAAGGTTCTGCTTTGCAAAAAGGTAAGAGAATAATTTTCAACTTGTTGGTAGTATTTCATTCCATTGAGACACATTTTTGCTTCAATTCTGCTCTGCTCAGAACAGGGAGCTGGGAGAGGCTGTTGCCACACACTGAGGCTCAACAGAATCTCACCTCAGTGACTTCTGAAAGAATTCAGTGGGATATGGGAGGCACTGCCTTCACAGAGTCTGTGAAAAAATTAGCTCCTCCTCCAACCACCGGAGTTCCCACAGGAACAGCTTTGCTGCTCAAAACATAGCTGTTAACTTGCAGAGGTGGAGATATGTATGACATTTCAGCATGGCACATGGCCCTTTGAAGACTTACTCTGTGCCTTGCTCTATACAGACACTAAGGTCTAAATTCATGCTGCTCATGCCCTCAAGAAAGCAGCACTGAGCCTGAAGAAATATGGTGTTGATAGGCAGGATATACTGATCAGAGCTCAGTGTTTTGCAGAGTCAACTAGGTCGCATCCCAAAGTATGGTCAGAATAAGTACGTCTCTGTACTTCATCTATCCTCTGTAAATTTGGTAGTGGGTGAATGATCATTCTCTTTCCTCTCTAAAAGACAATTTATCTGCTGTTTTGTCTTCTGCTCTTTTAAATGCTTGTGGTTCAGCAACATCACTATGAGTCACACAGCTCTTATCTATGGCTACAACTTTCTTGAATGCTTTGCTATGATCAACCTATGTAGGACATTTCTTTGATCTGTCTTATGGCTGTTTTGGAAGGATTTTATACTAGAAATAATTTTCCATACTGATACACTGATAGGTTTTGAGTGGATACACGTGTTTGGATATT
Organism: Serilophus lunatus; assembly: GCA_013399895.1. Lineage (NCBI taxonomy): Eukaryota > Metazoa > Chordata > Aves > Passeriformes > Eurylaimidae > Serilophus > Serilophus lunatus. The sequence goes on along the minus strand of VXBA01003007.1, from coordinate 331,176 downwards.
GAGCAACCTTTGTTGTAAACCAAAGTTAAACCTGTCACAAGAACAGGTAGGTGAGAACAAGAGGTACAATAAAGACATTTTAATATCTTTAAAAGTGTGTTGTTGTCAAATGAGGCATTTCATAGTTTTCTTAGAAGGAAATTATGATCCTGGGAAAGTATTGCCCCAAGTATAAGAGATGGAACCTTCTGTTTTCTTTGATCTTCTCTTGCTATTTAGATCTTGCCCTTTATGGAGAGAAATAAGGTACAGTTATTTGAGATGAGCATTCTGGGGTCTTCAGGAAGATTTTAAAGGGAAGTCAGAGAAATAAAAAACTGAAGGGGAAAAATTCTTGCCTATTTAACACTTTAACTGGGCCATATATAATAACAATCTTCTACAGCAAAGGGGAATGGTTCAGTCAAACAGAGCAAGAGATGGAAATGGTTCTCTCTCTGTAAAGAGAAGAGTGCAGAGTTGTGAAAGGGGAGAGAAACTCAGAAATACAACAATGCAACATGCAGAACATAGAGCAGCAATACAAGAGCTGTCCATGTTTGACCTCCTTGCAGTTTGAATCTGGTCATCCTAATGTGTATGGAATTTGGAAATATCAAGCACTAGAAAAATGTAAAATATTCATAGAATCATGTGTGCTGCCTAGAGAAACTGTTGTGAAGGGTTTCTCATTACTGATATTTGGAGAGGTTAGTGATAGAAATGACTGTGGGATGAGTAATAAGTAAAAATATCCACTCAGCCTGATTCAAACCAATATGAATTATGCCTGAGTCAATAATGAGTGTAGGATTAGACATACTGGACTTGATTTTCCTCTCGCTTACAACGCTGAAAATTGAAATTAATTCAATAGACTACCAACCACTAGTAAATGTGGGAACACCCACTTTCATTCTATAAGATCCATACTGAGGGAGAAGCTCTGTTTTCTAGTTACATTCAGAAAATTGGGTTGAAACCCCAATATTTGTCTCAAGCCATTAATCTCTGTGCCCTGTCACAATCCTTTTGATTCATATTCACAATTTTTTCAGGTCAAAAGCACTCAAAATAGTGACTTTTCTTGTTTAAAAACTGCTGAGATTGTGCCCAACAGATCTGCACCAGCACATACAAATGCGGAACATGCATGTTAGAGTGGGAATAAATCCAAGGTCTTGAAGAAGACAGTTTAATGAACATGAGCTCAGTGCTTCTTGAATGAAACATATATAAGACTTTCGTTTCTTATCATCTTTTGGACCTATTGTACTTTTATTTAATTTTACTTTTGTTATTTTATTGGAAATAAAGAGTTCTTTGTTGCCCTGTAATCTCTGACACTGCACAGTACTATGGCAGAAAGGATCATAAAGGGATGGGCTAGAATGGCACATTACCAATCTCTGCTGGCACAGGCTAAAAAGAAGGTTGATTGAAATGTTTTTTGTTTGTTTGTAACAAAAAAAATCCTCAAAAACTTATATAATGACTTTTAAAGACATTTTTAAGGTTGTTTTTTTTTTTTTTTATTTAACATCACTTATTTGAATATATGCTGTTGGCTATAGAAAAGCAATTCTTTTTCATGCATCTTTAAAATCTTTTTTCCCCCTGTATGTGATCTCTTTTAGTTTTGTAAAACAGTTACAAATTTTAAAGTGCATGGATTTTCTGTTTTTTTAAGTTTAAAAACAATTATGTCTTGATGTGTCTTTTAATGAATTTCCATGATAAGGTTGCTTAGTCTCAAACCCCTCTTTTCTTAGTTATGATATTTAAGAACAAAATTTTAAACAAGTATTTTCCTGTCTCTTCTAGTGATCAGTCTCGGAGAGAAATTCAGCACCAGTCTCAAATTCTGTGCAGGAAAACAAAGGTAGAAGAGGGGCTAATGGGTAGTTTGCTGTGCCTGGGTCACCATTCTATTCCCTCCTAAGCTGCAGTCTTCCTGCTTGACCTTGGACCTTATCCCACTTCTTGTTACTCTGTAGAGTACAGCTAGGAATACTTGAAGTCGAGCAGAAATGCTGTGAGAGAGATAAACATCAAAGTCTGGGAGGTGCTCAAGCACTACAGAGATAGAGACAAGTAATGTACACAGAAAAGACTCCATTATATGACTGAAAACCCCAAACAACTCTTTAGAGTTACAGTTTAAATAAAGCCTTGTCATATCCCATTGTGTAGTTTTCATGAATGTTTATTTCATCAGCCCTATTGCAGTGACCATCTGGAATCATTCAGTTGTACAGTACTTCTCTGGGTACTAATTAATTTCTTAAATCCTGAGAACAAGTGTTTGAGCTTTAGCAAAATCTGATCCATATAAGACCTGATGGGTCAGATCGACTTGGCTCATGCCAAGTTCAGCCAGGATCTGGTTTGGTATTAAATTTTTATGGCTTAAGAAGTTACTGTGTACTCACTAGGCTCCAGGACTTGTGTTCATCTATGTGTTTTACCCATAAAAGATGTCAAGTAATGTAACCTGTCTCAGCTGACTTTCAGTGCAGTGAAGGGCCTGCATGCATTCATGAACCTTAAGCATTTAATATAGAAATATCCCAATAATTAAGCAGGTGTACAAAAGCTTTTTATTCCACCCCAACACAGCTGCTGGAAAATAAGCTTGTATGTTCATTCTCCTTTTCTCTGACTCATTCTCATTTCCAGAAGCTCAAAAGGATAGAGAAAGACCATGTTCTTTAGACCATTAGATCACCAATCTCCCATGTTAAACTGGGATCACGTCTCTAGATTCCTCAAAGCCTTTGTGTAGGCTCCAAGATTGCTGCTCCAGGACAAAAATTTTGCTGTAGAGCCTCTCAGATATGAAGACTACAGTGCCATGTAAAAGTCATAATAGAAAGAAGGGTTAGCAGAAAGTGAATATCTGCTACATAGCATTCTTTGCTTCAGAGACAGCTCTGTTTAATAAGGAATTCAGAGGAGTTTCATAAAGTAAAACAGCAATATATCCCATTAATAAGTCTACATGTAGATAGCGAAATGCATCTATGGTATAATAAAATATTAAATGTAAATAATAGTCATTTCAGCTAAAATGGCTGATCATAGTTGCATTCTCCTGAACTGAGGGGAAAAAAATTAAAAAAAAACGGCAATGCGACTTTAAAATGACAAAGGCATTAGCACATTGCTGCTCTATGAAAAACAGTAGAATAAATTTGATTGGAGGCTGGTCACTTTGAGCCTGATTCCTAATCGAGAGCTTATATTTACCACAGTCCCTAGGGCACTACTTTATCTTCAAAGCTTGAGCCAAGAACATTCGCTTGTTCAAGTTGTCTGCAGGCTGTCTTTCTTTCTTTCTTTTTTTCTGTCACCTTTTCTTTTCTTTTCTTTTCTTTTCTTCTTTTCTTTTCTTTTCTTTTCTTTTCTTTTCTTTTCTTTTCTTTTCTTTTCTTTTCTTTTCTTTTCTTTTCTTTTCTTTTCTTCTTTTCTTTTCTTTTCTTTTTTTTCTTTTCTTTTCTTTTCTTTTCCCTGGTCAAGTGCATACATGCAAAACTCTGACAAAAGAAAGCAAATTTGGAAGAAAAGAAACAGATCTATGCAGATCAACACCAGCACTACTATATTCTTTATGGTTTCATCTCTATGTTCAGACAATTTTATGCATGAATACGTTTCCATCAATGTGGCAAGATGTAGCTTTGATACATCAACTTCACTGTGAACTTGAGCCAGTATCTATCTCACATCAGTAGCCCCTACATTGTTCAAGAGATTGCATCAAGTGTTTCATGAGCAAACTTTCAAGATTCTAGTGGTGTGCTATGAACATAAATCCTGTTGCAGTTAATTCCCATTTGTGTTTTTGAGTTTGTTTTTTTTTAACTGGATATCGATATTTCAATTATGTAATAGGGAAGGAAACAGATACAAAAATACATTTTAAAAAGTAGCTGCCTATAAATTAAACAATTAAATATGTAAGATCTATGGTTAGACATGTACAGACTGAACTGAATAAATAATAGTCAAATACGATCAATTAAATCCAAACAACAGTAGTATGCATACCAGCATGCGAGACTGAAGATACCCATCCGTATACTCTATTGCTTGAATGTGTTTTGAAAATGTTGCTCCCTGTATATTTATGGCTATTTATCCCTCTCCTTCCTCCCACCCACTCCTCAATTATTTCATTTGTATGGAATGCAACTTAGTGTGGAATACTGAATTTCATTTCAGGGCATGCACAGTATTTACCTGTAGCTCATATGCTACTGTATCTTAATGGGATCTTGAAGGAGGGTTCAAGGTTACTTAGTTTCCGTGCTTAATTCATTCTTGAAGAGGTTTAAATAGAGACTGACAGCATGCTAATATTTGATAATCATTACCGTCAGCTAAGGGGAGAATCAATGATCACCTAATACTTCTGTTGGTTTTAGAAATGGATCCCGTGACTGAAAAGTCAAAGTTATTAATCATCCCATAGGATGATCCAAATAAGACAAACTACATTCTCTCAGGACAAAAAGCATGTTGTCTCCTGTTCATGCATGTTATCTTTCAATTTACATTTTATGCAGATTTGCTTAGCTCTATGATCTCAAATCAATTTTCTGTCTTATAAGGATGTTTTAAACTCTTCCATCCTCTTTTTGAGTTTTACCATTTTCATTGACAGTTGAAAATGCTGCTGGCTGAAGCTGCAGCTAGGAGGTGGCACCTACTGAGCAGGAGGGGAAATCCCTGTCTATGTGATACAAAGAGCAGCCATTCACTAGGAGATACCCTGTCCAGTAACCGCTGTTGATGAGAATCAATTTAAAAGCGCTAGTTTAAAAAACTTTATATTGCTCATATTTCTTTCTGTACTTCTTACATTAATTAAGAGTAGATGTAAACAATAAATAACAGAATTATTATTTGTTCTATTTTACTATCAGTCTCACTCGTGCCTGCAATTTTTTCATACTTAAACGGTATCATTCCAAACCCCAAACACAGTTTCTGTCCTAAAGTGCTAGCAATTGATTGCAGCACTGGATATCCAGATAGTTCAGCAAAAAAAAAAAAAAAACAACACAGAGAAATGTATTTCAAAACATACCTGTGGGGGGCTGCATTATTAGTATCACTGAAAAAAGAGACACAAGTGATCATAAATAGACATTTTGATGGGTTTCCATTAATCTGGTATCCAGAATTATGCATCTTCTTATATCTGATCAATTACTTTCTCAATGCTATTTCCTTTCTATCACTTCAGCCAGCATCCTGTGTTTCGTGCACTTAAGGTCTTGAGAGTGACAATAGCAAAATCTGGTCCCTGATAAATAAAAGGCTATGTTGAGTACCTCCCCAGGACTTTGATGGGAATGCAGAGCAAATCTCTTGTCTGAAAGTCTGGAGCTTTGCTGCCTCTCCTTATGAAAGTGAAAGATTTCTAAATATGTTCTAATATTATTATTATTATTTATTTTAAAATATAGTAAATTATTTCTTTTATTTTTATTAGAATAAAAAAATCATATTTGTTGCTATTAATTGGTTGAGATTTGCAGAGCTGCAGAATTACTGAAGAACTGGAATTAAAAATCTTAACTTCTAATCATTCATTCACATGGCACTCACCATTATTGTAGTTCTCCAAGAGTACCTTTTCCTATCTCTAGCTTTGAATTATGTTGCCTTCTGTGTTATAACACCACCTCTTACTAAAAGAGATGACTGTTGTTCATTTCTCAGCTTTATTATGTTTTGTGCTTTGCTCACCAATATGTCCCTCACCATATTTCTTTTTACCATTGGAACAAACTTGCAACAATAGGGTTGATTCTTTTGTCAGCATACTGGATTTACTAGACCACTGTGTATCTCAAATATTACTAAGAGGTTATAGAATTTCTACAAGGTGTACCAGAAGGTCATTTGTTTTCTGTGGTTTTAACAGCACACTGATTCAGTGTGAAAACAAGGTAAATATTTCTAAGAAGAGGAAATACTCCCATTTATCATTGATAAATTTAAAAATTCAACATGTTCCAGCTTGCTTAATTCTATGGTTAATATTATGCATCCCTTCTGTTGAAGCACTCAGTGCAGGTAGCTCAGAAGTTCATCATTCTCTAGCTGCAAGCTGAAAATTTATCCAGTTTAAAATTGTATGTCACTTCTAAAAGCTAATACTCTAACCTTGGTAATTGCATAAGCTCTGCATGGATCTCTTGGCTGTGAGATATTTTCTTACAAGCAGTAGAAGTTCTCAAGACTACCCAAAAAAAGAAGAGATCAGAGTAGATACTGCAGTGATTGTTCATACACTGGGAAGAAATGCTTCCTCTGGAGTGGAAAGAAGGCATAAGGGGCCAAAATTGTAATAAAGACATGAAGTTATAACAGGAATAAATTTAGCTCCATGAGTTTGGATGAGCAGCCTGGACAAAATGGTACGTGACAGCTCTTCAGAGACAGGTTTTCCTCTGAGTCTGTACTGCCACTTTAGCACTACATGTTTTTCTTAGCCCTAATCATATGCAGTGCAAGAAAGAAAAGAAATTCAGCTGCTTCTAAGTGCTGAAAACGACACTAGCTTTAGAGTTTAAGATGAATGGGTATTTGCTTAGATGGACAGAGAATAGAATCCCACCAAAAAAACCTCCTCGCAATTTGGGCTTGCCAATTTTCTGATTATTTTTCTCAATGGGTAAAAGAGAAACATATGGTTGTAATACCTGGGAAACATCAGACTCTATGTCATGGTGTTCTGACATTGACCAAATCTCTTATCCAGAACAGCTGAGTTTCTCCATCTTCCAAAAAAGAGAGACATATTAAAGTTTCTCCTTTTCCATTCTGTCAAGACTCTAAAATAAAGTGAATTATTTAACGAACATATTGTGCTATTATCATCCCAAAAATATTTTATGAATGTTTATGGAAATCACAAGAATGAAGAAAACAAAAATAGCTACTACTTTCAAATATAGATTTATTTTTTTTACAACAGTTATAATTGAATGAAGTAATTAGCTTACCCTATTATTTAAAAATCTTCTAAAAGTTTTATTTAAAAAAGTCTGTAATCACTTAGTCACCAACAGAATCACAGTCATTAAATTTAAGAACTTTATTGTAGTAATGAGCGTGTCATCAGAGGTTTCCTTTTTGCAAGCAACTTTCTACTAGCATTTTTGCAATGCATTTCAATTCCACGCAATAAAAGTTCTACCGCTGGATACTCTTGCATTAATCAAAAGACATTAATATATGTAAAACTATACAGCTTTTTCTAGCATGCCTTTTGAATTTTCATCTGCAAGTGTCTGCATTTCACTTTCTGGTAGAAGTTTAGACATTTGTCCCCTAAATATTGAAAATTGGTGGAAATAAAGGAGTTGAGAAATAACTACTTTCATTTACCCTTGCAATTTAGTTTCGGTCATAAAAATATTGTTATACTTTTAATATATGCAAATTGCAAGAACATGGAGCACATGCCTGAATGCTTTGAAAAATTCCTTCTTAATCTGCTAGACAACCTTGGTCATGTATGTGGATAAAGCAGCAAAATTACTGGATTAAGAGAAAGTGGCAGATGTAATGTACTTGAATTGCAGAAAAACATTCAATACAGTGTCTGACAAAACCTTACTTGAAAACTTAATTTAAATTGGCTTGGGGAAGAAAAGTGTTATGTGGATTGAAAATAAGCATTAATGGATAAATAGGTAAACATTACTGCAATGAAAGGGTAAGGACAAACCACAGTGTAATGACTGAGGAGTGGCGCTTGTCAGGCACCAGAGGGATCAGTCTCTGGTCCTCCATAACAACTTTACTAATGAACTCCAACACAGAGTAAAGCAACATACTGACAAAGTTAACGGCTGATACTAAATGTGCAGGAGCTGTAAAGGAGATGAATAAAGATTTAGATGACTTAATTATAACAGCATGAATAGAGAGTAGTTAAAAGAAATTTCTGATCATTTAAATGTACAGAACTACAGATGGATACAAGAAACACAGCAGAGAAATAATCTGTGAAATATAAAGTCTTCTGACAAATGATCCAGAAGAAATATCTAGAAGTGGTTGACAGTTAAAAATTAATATGGGCTCTATATACAGCATGAAGTAAACAAAGACCATGTCAAGTGTGGGCCAAAGGTGCAGAAAAATAATTTCATAGACTATCACATAATGAAATCATAGTCTTTTCTTACAGAATTTGGTCTTCCAAACTAATGGAATTATTGTTTCGGGTTCTGGACAGTTGATAAGAAAGCATATCATCCAGAACAACAAATAAATAAATAATCAGAAGTGAGCTACATAGGAAAATAATGGGAATGGCTACAGCATACTTGATATTTAAGAATATACATATGGAAATCACAATCTTTCTCAGAGCTGATAACTGTAAACAAAGTACTTTTTTAAGAAGAAAATAAAACTGAAAACAACAGGTTCAGACTAAAAGGAGGATGAAAGCGGAAGAAAGTACTATATTCTTTATTTACATTAAGTATGACTATCAGAATTGTTGTCATCACTGGGTGGTATTGTCCATAAAAGTCCAGCTTATGTCTAACTTTTTTTGAGGTGGCAGAAATTGTTTTGTGTTTCTGACACATGTCCAAAATTTCAGTTACACTCCACACACCTGATGCATTAAGCCTAAACAACCAATAGGGTTGAAAACACATCTGCTAAGCTACATTGATTTAGAACATATGCCTGCAGGAGGCCTGTCTTTTCTAAGAATTTGCTCAGTCATAGAAAAAAATGGAGTAGAAAAATCAGCAAGGTACATCAGCAGCATCTCAAAATTGGTTATCCTATAGAGAGATCATGCAGCTCAAATGCCCAGGGTAGGGCTTGGATATATGATTTATGTCTCCCTGTGCCAGCTTTGATGAATTTGGTGCAACATTACATTGCAAAGGGTGTCTGGGAAATTCTCTGACTATCATGTGAGGTGTCAACATGTATGTAGAGGTGTTATGTAAAGTCTAGTACAACTATGGTAATCAGACGTATCAAGTGACAAGCTGCTCACAAAGTCTTGAAACCCGGGAGATTTGCACATGGGGATGCACCTGGATTAAGAAGCAGACAGTCTCTGCACAGGGTCAGAGGCAGTAACTGGGCTCCTCAAGCAGGTGCTGCCCCAAGCAAATATCTGTTCAGGGACCATGGGCCAGAGCTTCTTGTAGAATAGACTGTGATGTATCGGCAAAGGCAATGAGCTCTGGGTAGTTCAACCAAATTGCTGCGGCAAATGCTTTGAGAGGCATAGTGCACCATAAATTCAAAATTACTTTTCACATGTAGAAGTTGGGAGACATTAAAAGAAGTGGTAGGATGTAATGCCATTTGACTGACAACAGCCTTTCTAGGGAGATAATTATATATTTCTTCCCATGTCTCAACAGAAAGGGCCACACATCTGTGCCTACCAGACAACAGTCACTCCTGCTACAACTCTGGGACTTTGAGGTGAAAAGGAGATTGGTATTATGGTAAGTTTCAGAAGAAGTGCTGGCAACAGTAATTTCTTTAGTATGAGAGGAAATTTCAGTTTTGTGCAGACACCGTGTGTCATTAGTCTTGTTATGAACAACTTGCTAGAGGTTACCTTAGAGACAGAAAGACATTCCTTTTCTGCCGCTGCTATGATAACTACTGAAGTCTTATTTGTTCCCTCTCATGAAGTGTAGGGGTTCTAGACCACAGCATATGAACATATCTTGTATCATCTCAGAAGGATAAGGGTCTACCAAACACATTAAAAGCCTCCTTAAATTGTGCAAGCACTGCATGAGCAACACATGATTTTTGTACAGTTCTTTTCTCCCCAAGGGTCCTAGAGCATTTTATTCCCTCATCTGACACTGAAATGCAGCCACCTCTGGGGTGGAAGCCAGCAACCATTCAGCATCAGGGACAGTGCCATATTTAAGCAAGATAAATGCACAGAAGAAAGACCATCTGTTAGCATGCCAGTCAATTTGTAGATACAAGTAGATCCATAGCAAGTTGTGACAAATCCATGTGCCAGAGCCCACTCCAATATTCCTAGCAGAGTACAGATAAGCATAAGGAAGTCATTTTTGTATGCCCTAATGGTACTGTCAGCCTGCCTGGGTGGACTCTGTACTCTGTGGTATCACTGTTCCTCCTAGGACAAGGGACAGGGCATAGCTGATGGTATCAGTCAATGGCTCACCCATTTAAGGGCATGAAGGTAGGCATGACAACTTTCTTGCTCAGCTCTAGTCAGTGGCTTTTGCCAAAGTCTTGAGCCAAATCTCCTCCGGATGAGTGCCCAGAAACATTTGGCTCTAAAACCAAGCTGAGGGATCTCTAAGAGCCAAGTTGTAGAAGCCTCATGGAGTCTTTGTGGCCAAAACTGTGGAAAAGGAAATTAGCTTTGAATAGAGCCCCTATAGATCAAACATCCAGAGTAGACTAAACATCTTTGACAATGAGTCTAATATTTCATGGCAAGGCAATTTTGCTCAATAATTTGTTCAGATCTAAATGCTTTTAGTTCTCTAACTTCATTTCTCACTAAATTATTTTCTCAGGACAGTTCGTTTGAACATAACAAGGAATCCAAGCCTCAGCTACAGCAGGACCTTTGCAATACCAGTGCATGTGTTAAAATAACTTAGTTTCCATCGTGGAGATTTAAGCAAATTCACTAAACTGATGCCCTATAATAGAGATTTTTCAATTATGTATGTTAAAATTATTATGCAATCACTTAGAAGCAAAGAGTGAAAAGATGATAGTGTATTTCAGCATAGAATATGCTATGAAGGATTAGCTAAACTATTGTGAGCTCACACAGGTCTCCACTGCCCTCTGCTTCTGAGTCATTGTGGTCTTGTTTGTTTCTCTGATAAATTCAGTAAACCGGGTGTAGTATATCTTGCAGCAGTGCCGTATATCATTCCATTCCCTAATAGGAATATAAAACAACTATTGATTGTAAACAGGCTCTTTTAAAGATTCACTACCCTGTTTGCCATTTTCAAATGTTTTTACATTGGCAAGCTATTATAATAACTCATATGGGATCAAAATGCATATAACTTATTCCAAAATATCCCACATGCTAATTAAATAAACAGAAGTGCTCTTGTCTTTACCTCCACCATCAAAAGCAAGTATGCTTATACTCCAGAACATCACTTCAACTTCTTCTTTTTATGCATCATTCCAAACCCTCTTCCCCCACCTCCAGCATTCATATTCCTGCTCACTGGCTCTTTTGTTACTGTCTCTGTCTTTTCATGTATCTAAAATATTAAAGTAAAGCAAGGCAATGAGTCACTTTTTATCTCTCCAAGGAGAAGAGAGCAAGATGACACATTGTACACTGATATAACTCAGAAAAGTATAGGATATGGGGAGATTTTGTTTTTATTTAGTCTTTAATAAAACTGCATTGCATGAGTAATCTTCATCTCTTGGGGAGGGTGGAGTGGGGGGGGAAGAGAGCAAAACAAAGGAAGGTTCAAGAAGCACTAAGAATTGTACCAATTATGACATTTTTTCAGGGCACTGGGTACTTGAGTGCAGCTTGAAGATAGTCATGTAAAAAAAAATTGTATGTAATAATTTCAAGCAAAATAAGTTTCTCCTTGATGTTCCTATGTGTAAGTCCCTTTTGTATTACTCATCCACATAAAAAAAAGGGAAGAACAGACTTCTTAGAGTTCATTATAGTCTCACATTTGAAGTCAGAACTACAATCTGCCATTACCATGTTTATGGATTATGTCTTTTTGCAGAGAGCAGGCATCACTAACACCTTCACATAGCATGAGTGGGGTGGTGATCCACGTGCTGACAGTCTAGGATTCTTATTCTGCAAAAGGCAGAGGGGGAATGTCTGTCCCTCTGAGTCTCCCTCACTGCAGGGCTGCAGGGCCTTTTCAAAAGGCTTTCACTCTGATCACTTGTCTAAGCACTGGTGGAGTTTTTGCATCTATGATGTGTCCAAGGAGGAAACTGCAGTGGGACGGGAGGACAAAAGGTGGAGTCTGGCACAAGTGAAATACTGGGGCTGGGACCATCACATTGCTCCAGCTAAGGAATTTTCAAAGGAGTTCACCTGAGTGAAAATGGTCATTGAGGCACAAATGGCTCACACCCGAACTTGTGGCTATAATCACTTGTGCCAGAGAAACAGCCAAAACCAGCTGCTCCACAATGTCTTATTAGATCTGCCATTTTACACACAGCAGCCAAAGACAAAACAGGCAGTTGCTTGGCAGAAGCCTGGGGCTGCTTGGCATCACGGCAGAAGCATGCTCTTAGTTCTGGCTGTGGCCAACCCTAGGCACAGAAAAAGGAGAAAAAGAGGAGGTGGCGGCCAACAGATATTGCCAAGCTTCATTATTGCAACAAGATTTACAGGTTGTAGGTTAGGCTTCTAAGCAGGTAACAACTCCTGAAATGATAGAGAAGGACACACACCATATCTGAATCTCTCAGGAGTGCGGTGAGGTCTGCAGAGACATAAGCAAAGGAAATTGTGTCATATCTGTGCTACTCTTGAGTCTGGCAGTGGGTTCCCATTCCTGGGTGTTTTTGTAAAAACAGTGGGATAGCAAGCCAGCCTTTCAGTGCTCCATGCATAGAAAAGGAGATGGAGTGCTATTATTGAAAGATTAGCTACAACCACCCCAAGATCTAGCTCAGGCACCTGCCAGGATTAAGTTCCATCGTGGCTATACATTTCCATTTACTGTGATCCTATGATAATGCATTTATCCAAAACAACCATTATAAAGGAAAGAAGCAGTTTAAGAGGGAGGTCCTATTTTTCTCTGGGTAGTCTTTCTCCTGTAGTGTGTGTTTCAAATGTGAACTCCCAGTAAAAAGGACTGGCTATGGATGTTCCACTTTCAAGATGAGAAGGCACCAGTTTCTGATACAGCCTAACTTTATGTGGCAGTTTGAAAGGTGCTGGGATCTCTGGGGGGTGGTCAAGGGGGGTCTGGGCTTTGGGGNCAGGAACTGGGGTAGCCCTTGCTCCAGCCCACTCTCCCAGGAACTGGGGGAGGGGGAAGGGGGTGGAGGGGAGCTGCTCCTCTTGTGCCCCGCTGTTCCCCAGGGCTGAGCTGGGGCCAGGACGGTCCTCATCCCTGCCTGCTCTTTCCCCACACAGTGGGGCGGCGGTGGCAGCTCCTCATTCCCCCTGGCCCCCCCTGAAGTACAGGGCTGGCAGTGGTGACAGTGGGGGCGCCCTGGGACCGGGGCGGCCACGGCCAGTGCTGATCCCCACGCGATAGGGGGGAGCGCAGCAGCACATCAAGTGCAGTCCCAGCGGCTCCCAGCTTGTGAGCAGAGATACGCTGCCAGTGCGGTGCGACAGCTCCGGACCAGCTGCGGTCGGGAACCTGAGCACGGTGGCTGCTTGTGGACAGCAGCGGGGGGCCAGCAATGGCACCGTACTGGCATCAGGGTGTCCCCGAAATGCCGTGGCTATGAAAACAAAGATGGCGCTCAGGCCCTGAGCATGTGGTTGTTCGGCGGAAAAATGCTGGAAACAAGGCAGGGCTTGGTCCCGCTGACTCAAGGAGAGACATTTTGCCCAGAAATGGGCAGCGAGATCCACGCGAGATCTAGAGGGCTTAAAAAGCTGAGGACAACAGCCCTCCCTCTCTTCTTCGGCTCCTGGTCCGGGGGGCAAGCACACAGCTCCCTGTCCTCCTCACTCGCAGGCCCCACAGCATGGCTCCACCTGTGGCTTCCCAGGTCCCCCCAAAGACACACAACCACAGAGATGTAGTGTCAGAGGAGAAATCTGTTTATTGTTTACAGGAATGCCTTTTTATGTTCTACATATAGTTTATACTTTTCTAACCACAATCGATAGCTAAGGCTTCCAGCACTGGACAGTTCAAATGTCAGCACCCACTGAGAAGCTGCTCTCATATCGCTTCTCTCTTGTCCAATCCAACACTGCTGTGCTGTACAAACATCTTCCTTATATGGTATGGTCAGCCCTTTCACTTTCAGTTCGGCTCCTTCTTCAGCTCCTGGGTCCTGAATTCTGCCTATCATTTACTGGTTACAAAAAGCATTCACTGACGTTTCCTACATCCACTCATTTCCCTCCTGGCACGGATGCGATTTCCACCTTGAAAGCAAGAAGCCACTTTGGAGAGGTGGTGGGAGGGAGTCGTTTTTCACTTCTTTTTGTGTTTTTCAGAAAACTTCAAGGGCCAGGGAGTGATACCAGCAGACAGGGAGGGAGAGAGATGGCTTCCCTCCCCCTGTTTTCTCAGTGAGTCACCTAGCTGAGAGAGCAGCTGCCTTTCTGGTTTTGTCCCTTTTTTTTTCCCCTTTTGTGTTTTCTGTATGTCAAGTGTTACCCTGCGTAATTTTGGGGTCCCTTGTGGGTTGTGCCTTCTTCCCTATTTTAAACCCCCTGTAATAAAACTGTTCACCTGCTGCTAATTTTGTTCAGTTTTCCGTCATCTTTATTGCACACCCTGAGACGATAAAAGTGGTTCAAACCACCACACTTTAGTAGTCTCAAAGAGTAGTCTCAAAACTCGCATTGTAGATCTTTGTCATCCCTCACAACGAAGTCACAAAAATTGCATTCTCTGCTAAATGAATAAATTTAAATAAATATAGTGAAGTTTATCGTTTCCTTTTTTTTTTTTTTTTTTTTTTTTTTTTTTTTCTTTTTTTTTTTTTTTTTTTAACTGCCTTGGCATCTTCTTTGTTTTCCCAAGGCTGTTGTTAATGATAAGATCACTCACAACTTCTGGACATTCTGGACAGCATCCACCTGCAGTAGTAAATGTAGAGTACAAACATTTGCATTTGGATGATACCTACACAGGAAATCTGAAATCCACACATTGCTTGCCCAGTTGGTTTATTTTTTCCAATAAAGATTTTGCAAGGATGGTGTACTAAATTTAACTTCATGTTCATCCTCCCTGCTCACTCTTGGACTCAAAAGATCTTGGATCACCGTCACTGTCTTCTTCTCCTTCAGACATGTAGGCTGAAGCAGGCTTCTACAGAAGACCTTTTGATGGAACTGAGCTGAGCAAACCCTGCAAGCAAACATTTAACTCTCAGCTATGCTTTGGGAAAAAATTCTCTCCAAAAATCTGTCCCAGAACTCTGTGGGACAAACTGCAGAATGCTTATGTTATATCCCAAAACATCCAAGAAAAAAATACGTGTCTCTGAGCATTTTCCCAAATCACTGATGGCTGTGCTTGTCGAAGACACATTTACACAACCAATTTTGCAAAGTGCACAATATTGTCTAAGAGAAATAAGTTCTCAAGAGTGCAACTCTTCTTATGGGAGAGAAGTTGACAAAGAATTGTAGTTTTCAGTCTGTATCTTTAATTTTATGCTGCACATTTGAAAGTGTTGAGGTTTTGGAAGTTTCTCATTCTTATATGAAAATATATTCAAAACTTATTCTTCATAAGATATTTATTATTCTTTCCAATGCTGGGCAGAAAAAGAAAACAAAACACAAAGAACATGAAGTACATTCATGTCTACTCCATTATCCTTGCAGTAAAGGCAAATGGAGGACTCTCCACACAATGAGTAGTATGAAGGAGAGAAGAGGGCTTTCCCCCTGTAATATTTTAAGATCTTTTTTAAGGTCTTTTTCCCTTTTTCATAATATGAAACAAAATCTTACAACTAATCTCACAGGATTTCAGGCTGAAGCAGCATACTCTACCTCAGGAGCACTGAATGGAAATTTGTATACCTCTTACAGGTACAGAAAGTAACACCATCCCTTCAGAGAGCAGGTAAGCCTTACATCATGAACCTGTATTCCAGAAGCATATGTTCTGTATGGAGGACAGATAGGAAGTAAATACACTTTCAGGGTAGTGTAACACAACCCTCTCCTCTGCCATTCCCTTCTCCTGGCATCAGGGTAGATGTAATTCTTCTCATACATTATTGATAGGCCCATAAGCCTGCCAAGCTTGCCTGCCTTTTTTGTGACAGACAAAGGAGGGTACACGGATGGCACCTCTCACTGCTTGGGGCTCTGCTTTCATTAAGAACATTCTCTGCCTGTTCTCCAAGGGCACCCACTGTCAGAGACTGCCACAAAATAAAATAAAAAAAAAATATGTCTTTGTAGTCCACTGCATAAAAAACAAAATGAATTAGCGTTCAGGTGTTCATGCAACCTGATTACAAAGGCCCAATTCAGTGGCGTCCTTCACACCTTTTCACTTGTCCCTGCATAATCTCAACACATCTTTTAGGCTCTCTGCCTTTCTAGTCCCCCTCCTCCCTGCTCCCCCCATCCCTTTATTTTCTAATGCTTGCAGGTCCTCCAGAAAGACACAAGCACTTACAGTTGTTGAGTGATTAAATATTTATAATCAGGGCAATGAGTGAGGTGTTGAATAATAAATGCTAAGGTTGAGGCGGCCTTAGATAATTTCTGCAGATTTCTTCATCCACAGCCTCTTTGATTCTAAGGCAAAATTTTTTTAATTAACAAAAACTTTTCTTCTTTTCTTCTTCTTCCACTTCTTTTTTTTTTTCTTTTTTAGCAGCTGTGACAAGCAGTAATCCTTTATCACTGTGTTTTTCATGAACCTTAACCCTGAGACAGTGCAAAAGCTGTCATTATAACCTTAGAGAGATATGCATAAAATTACATTGGTTGTTACTTGCTCACATTTGGACTTAGCTTTCAGATATATATCAAACATATACATAAATGTATCTATTTACCTACATTCACTCAAACTTCTCTATATCAACTAGTATTTACTCAAGAAATATAAGCCTGTAATAAATGGTGAGTCACCTGTTAGGGACAGTTACAGCACATTGTGAAGGGAATGGTGAGTGACTTATATAAAGCTGGAGCCAGGGATTTTTTTTATCTTTTTTTCTTTTTCCCTTAAAATACAGTCTTTAAAAATAAGAGAAAGTTCTGGCTTCTGTAATCCTGTGATAATTTCAGTTTGAGGGAAGGAAAGTACTCCTTCCTTAAGAAATACTTCAGACACTAGCTGTACGGAGAGAAAGCCTCTAAAAGTGATGTCTCATGAGATTAGAAGTCCTGCAGCAAGAAAGAATCTTTTTCCTTCCCCTCTCTCCTTCCAGTTATATTCACTCATATGACTATGTAGGAGACTGGTTTGTCATTTTTGAATGCTGGATTTGACCGAGAACTGCTGGTATAACACAGACAAAGCAAGATACAAGGCAATGACCCCTGCAAGGTAGGGTTCAGAGAGACTAATGTGAAATGACCAAAAGTAGGAAAAATGCATTCAGCAATAGGATTTGGAGTAATAGTAAAAAGATATGTGACAGTTAGGAGCTCTGAAAGATGACTTAACCTGGAGCATAAAATGAACAGAGAAGCATTAGGAACCCCATGGTCTGTCTCCAGTCATGTCATTCTGATGGCTATATCACTAACTCTTCTCAAAATGGATGTTACTGTGTTTCTACATGTGAGAAAAACACATTTTTGAAACTTGGTAAACAAATGTTCTACAGTATTTTAAGATCTTCAAGTCAGAAAGGTACTGGAAAGCATTCAAAAGGCAAAGCAACGTAAAGGTTTCTATCTGGTGCTACTCCTCTCTCATACTTATCCCTTGCTTCAAGGTGTGCCCTTTTCCAGGAAATACCAACTCTGCCACAGTTCTCCCTGTGGGCTGGGTATCCACTCCACCACGGAGCACCTCATCTTTGTTCTTTTTCTACTCCTCCTCCTGACCTTGTTGTTCCCTCTGCTTATTCTCATTCTTTTTGTTCCCCACTCTTCCTTCCTCTGTGCAACTTTTGCTGACCTTTCTTAAATATGCTTTCCCAGAGGCACCCCTGTGTTGGCTGATGGGTGCAGCTGTGTCCTGTGATGGGCCTGTTGGAAAGAGCATTCCTGCAGAGGGTAGCTCCACAGAGGGTGCTCACAGAGGCTCTCTTGGAGGCAACTCTGCAGCCAGCTGCTGGCAGCACAGACACCCAAAATAA
This sequence comes from Serilophus lunatus, assembly GCA_013399895.1. Classification (NCBI taxonomy): domain Eukaryota; kingdom Metazoa; phylum Chordata; class Aves; order Passeriformes; family Eurylaimidae; genus Serilophus; species Serilophus lunatus. The sequence continues at coordinate 313,185 of VXBA01003007.1, read as the reverse complement.
GCTAAAAATTTTAGCAATAAATTAAATATTGAGGAATGTGTAATCTAACATGCTGTAGCTAGACACTGATGAGGAATATCTCTGATACACTCTGTTTGACTCTTCAGCTATAAATACAAATCAAGAGAAATTAAGCTGTCCACTTAAGCTCAGTCATTGAAATACAAAAGGGAATAGGATTTGAGTTGAAATCAAAACATCACATTGGTGATTCGCTCTGTAATGAAAACAATACAGCTGTTCTGATCATATTATCTCACATTATCATATTATCTATCATTATATGAGGTAATTTGAAATAGTTGGGCATCCAAAAGAAAGCAGAAGTTGGGATGAATATTTTAAGGAGGAAAAGGATGACATCCTTGCAGACACAAAAGTTCACCAGGGATGAAAATATTTGTTCTATTTACATATACATCTTCAAACACAGATGCAGTGCAGCAACAAAAGCAGTAAACTGAGCTTTCTGGAGGATTTTTTTCCTTGTCCTTGTTGTGGAACCCTGTTCATGTCGTAACACTATCTTCCTATCCATCTTCACATTGCATGGCTACTTCATCTTCTTGTTGCATCTCAGCAGCCTTCAAGAACTCAGTCCTTAACAAACTCATGTGTTTACTCATGTGCGTGGAACATTTATGTCCAGAAAGATGGGAGGAAAATATGGATCCTGTATAAAGTTTCCAGGAACCTATTTGGATTGCAAGCTCTCTAGGGCAGCATGCATCTTGGTAATCTTCTCTATGGCTTCTATCTTTGTCATGTGTTGACCCTAGATGCCACAGAAAAATAATTTTGTTCAAACTAATTTGATTTCTCACACCTTTTTCGTATTTACAGAGGGGAAGAAAATCATCTCTAAGTCAATTCCTTTAAGTTAATTAAAGCCTTTAACCTTTGTTTTCTTAGTCTTCTATTCACTTTTCATAGTATTTCCTGTTTCCAGAACTGGGTATTTGAGGCTCCATGTCAATTTTTTGTAAAATGCTGCAAACTCACCAGGTTCAGGAGAGTTACTTGTGATTTTCACTGATCAATAGAGATCAAAAGTGAGTATGACAGAAAAAATTCCCATTTACACTGCAGACCTTTACACCACCTGTCCTTATCTTGGTAGCTGTGCTACCCTAGCAGAAAGAAGGAAGGAGGCCTCAAGGTTCACAAGATTTATTCCTCTCTCAAAACATAGTCTTTTTTTTCAAGTGACCTATTACTCTTACTGAGTGCCATTTTGAAACACATAAAACTCATACAAGGAATTTTTTTCTTAAAGAGGACCATTTGGACTGTATATGTGAATAGCATCCTTTGCACAGAGTGTGTAATGTGAAAGATTTCATATAGGTGTTTGGGCTTTTAAGGAGACAGTACAGAACAGACAGACCTTGTAACTAGACAAGATCGTAGTTCCTTGGCTCTTTCAGTCGCTGTTTTAATAAAAAAGTAAACAACTTCTTCCCTACTCCACTGGAGTAGGAGCTGCCTCTTCACATGCATTTGTACATCTACCAGCAAGAGTCAGATCTCAATAAGGATTATTGATGACATTAGAATTATTAAAAAAAAATACCACATCAAAAAAGTCATTCAGAATTACGTTGTAAACAACTCCAAGTCAAGAGCAATCCCCAGATTTATTAACAAATCTCACTTTATGAAAATTATTCCAGGTGCATAGCTAAGTTATGTCAGGGTCTCAACACAAAATCTGCATAAATATTGAACTCCTAATAGTATTCATCCATTTAATACTTCATGCTCTTCAGTTTCCCTTTGTCAGGCTCATCCTTACATAAGCTTTCAGGCACCCTGAAATAGTGCACTTCAGAGTTAGCAGTCATGTGCATGCCACAACTAGAGCAATGGATGGGAAAAGATCACCTAGAATTGCCTCCTTATTTTGTTTCCCCTTCCCAACTGCTACACTACCAACTGCGAAATAGATCTATCAACATATGCCCAGGCTGCTGATAGGTTTTCATCATGCCTTTCCCAGTAGGGGCCACTACAGAGCATCAAATAGGAAGGAAGACTGGGAAGAGAAAATTAGTACAGCATAACAGAAAGAACCAGGTAAATATGAGAAATGGTTCACTGGAAGATTAATCCTTCCTGTAGTCCACTGTTAAAGTAATAAAAGGTTTATGATTCATTTCTTACATTATAATGGAGGAGGCAATTAGTAATTACTGGATTTATAGTATTTGTTGTGTTAACTCAGCCAATAAAATACACAGCAAAACTGTTTTTCTGAAGCATATTCATTGCAAAGTAATGTTCTTGAACCATTAAAAATGCAGTCTAGTGCACTGCATTTCATGTATTATTGCAGAAAGAAGGATGATTCTCCAATGTACATTGAGGTATTAAAAACTCAAATATTTTCTTCACTTTTTTTCTAAGCAATTTTTTTCCCAAAGACAGGCTAAACAATCAAACACTACTAATATAATTCAGCAGAAAAAAAAATAATGTTTAATGTTTAAATTAATGATTAATATTTATTGTTAAAAGAATTAAACACCTTTTCTCAATAAAATTGCCACCTCTTTCCTCACAATGTACAATCAAGTTTGGATCTTTTCTTCACATAGAGGAATGGCCAGACTCACACAGTCTTCATTGGCTACTGGAATTTCTTTATGCATGCCTTAAAAATACTTTTTGCTTCCACTGAAGTATTTCATTAAAGTATTGTTTTTTTCAGTAGTATATTTGTCCTGCTGTGAATCGGGATTCCATCATTATACATTGCACAATCATATGTAAAGGTTTACATTGTGGCGCCACTAAAAAGTAAATTCTATATTAAAACAGCTTTTAATACACACCAAAAATTTAAAGTGAATTTACAGAAAATGAAAACCTTATTCCTCTTACATTCTTATATCTCACCTACATGTGCCTTGGAGCTCAAAATCTTGGAAAGTAATTGATTTATTACATATCCATATTCAGTTATTGGGCCTCTGTCCATGAGCTAAATTAAACATGTAGAATAACAGAAAACATATGAATTTCCATCAAAAAACACAATAACCTTTCACTTTAGCCAAAGTATGCAATAAACAGCGCTCATCTAGAGGGACCCTACAGCGTGAGAGGGAAGAAGGAAAGAAAAGAGGAAAGAAAAAGGCAAAGTCTGAGGAACTCGAACAAGGCATTTTTCTAAATCATGACTATAAATGTAATCCTCATGAAACTCAGGGTTGCCTATTCCCTTGCTAATACATTTTCCTATACGTTCCCTAAATGTTCTCATTTACAAAACTATGATTGACTTTCCCTTCACTGAAAAAATCGAGCCACATAATCCTTGATCATCAAGGCAGGAACAGTCCTGTAATGCAATTTCCTTCTGAAAGTTTTTAGAACTGATTTCAGAGTTAAACTGTCATGTGTAGCACTCCTCTGGGGTTCCTGGAAAACCATTTCCCCATCTGAGTATGTAACTCTGTGAAACCGAAAAGGAAGCAGTCAATCTTGTCAGCTGTTTCTAGTCAAAAAGGTTTTTGACAGAGCAGAGCTATAATTCTCAGAAATAAATTTCTGCTATGGAATTAAATTCATTAGAGTAAAAGCTGTTGGAAAATTCAAAATTGTGAAAATTATTGAAGTAAAGTTTCTTTATTCACCTGAACATTTTTTAACCCTATTATTTCCAGAATTTCCAACGGTAATACTGATTTTCGGAGTCTGTTGAAAGCAAAAAAACCCCCAAATGAACAAAAACAACAACAAATAAACAACCAACAACCCTGCAATCTGTAATTTTTGGGGAAGACAATAAAAGCTTATATCACCCGACACTAATGACAGATCTAAAGCAAATGCATTATTTTCTACTTTAGAGAAAAGCTTATATAACTAACATGTTAAAAAAACCCATGCAATAATAAGTTATCTAGCATAATTTTATCACTCCTTCCTTAATATGGTTTCAAACATAAAGAGAAATCTGTGTGCCTTAAAGCTTGTTGTTTTTCAACCAACCATATCAGCTGATCTAATAAAAGATAATGACTCTACAAACCTTCTCTGTAAAAATATTTCACACAGTCTAGCTAGAGACAGAGCGGGGGGGGAATTAAGTTCACAAGCCTTGCTTACAAAGTCCCATTGAAGGGACGACGAATTTATCTGGATGCAATATGTAGTAAACAACCCTGTGAAAAAAAAGGCAGAAGCTTGCACAGCATCTGCTTTGCAAACTTAAATAACTTGGCCATTTAAGTTGTTTTGTTTGGTCTGTTGCATATGGCAAAATGATCCAATTGATGCACTCTGTACCATCAGTATTTCATTTTTAAAAACTAATCTGTTCTCTTCCCCCCCCATGTTGATGGAGGAACAGTTTAATATCTGGATTGCTGGCAGTGCACTTGAGTGCTGGTGAGTCAGATAGATGGGAATGCTCCCTCTGAGTCAGTGTGGAGCCAGCCTCCCAGCATGGTGCTTGGGGACACTCTGGTGCTTGAGCTACAATCATTTAGATCAGAGAAAACCAAAGCCCTGAACAGTTGCGGTCATTTGAAATCAGATGGAAAAAAAAAATAGATATTATGCCAGTATCCTCAGCAAACTCAAAAGAGGACAATAATTGCATGAGGCCAGATCTGCTCACACTCTGCCAAGAAGCTTGATGAGATAAAGATATTCTTCTTTGTTTTCTGCCATTAAATAGTCAAGCTTTTTTTTTTTTTAATTGAAAGAAACTGTAAAAGTTGTTATATTCTACACAAGAAGTGGTTGCCTTTCAGTGTCACACAAAACTGTTCTGTTTTGCATAAGCTATAGGTTTGCACACGACAACAAATAAATCAGTCTTATCTGTAGTTTTGCATAGATTTCCATGGAGTTTAGAGTAGTCAATGAGTTTTTAAATGACCTATAATTAACCTGAGAGAAAATAAAAGGAATTTAGTCAAAAATAAATTCTTTCAGAAAAAATACTGCATTACCAGTTCTTCCCCTATCCCGTAAGCTGTTTGCAGCAGGGCTAGATTTTTATTTTGTGTTCACCTAGAGCATAGCACAGTCAGCTCCTCTGGGCTTTTGAATGATGCATCTCAACAAAGCTATAACAACAGCGATGACCCTGATGACAATGATGTCCAAGATAATAAATTCAACACTTTCAAGTGAATAGCACATATAATTATTACACTCCAGTCTGTTTATTATTCAAGCATTTTTAGTTTCCGTTAGCAAAAGTTCATGTCACTGACAATGCAGCCAATTAAATACACAAAAATGAACATCTGCAAAATTTCAAGCTGCAAAGAAAGCTCTGATACTTTCTTGCTTCAAGAAAGAAAGGTTACAGACTGATAGGGAAGATTTTTCCCTTTTTTTCATTCTGAAACACTCCAACTCTTGTTATAACCACCATCCCCCTTGTTCGCATAGTTGCATAGTTAGTTGCCAATTTACTAGGGATTCATCGTGTGCACAGAAAACCATCTGACAGACAAAATCAATTCATTGAGGGGACATTAACACTAACATTTCAAAGTGATTTGAGGTGAACAGGTCAGGGGAAAAAAGATTATGGTATTCAAAGTGAAACAAATAAACATTTACTTTAGCACTGTATCAAAATGGAAAAGCATTTTTCCTGATCTGCAAAGTTCAAATGAAACTCTTCACAAAGTATACATTGAGATCCTGACTTGAGAACTCATGTGGCAGGACAGAACTCAATGCAAAATTAAAAGGAATGAGTTCTGCCCTCACTAGCTTCAGCACTGCTTCTAGGCACTGTAATAATTAATTGAGCCTTGATATTTCATCAGCTGTTGATTAGAGTGGAGCTGAGTGAAACATTTCACACAGAAAGTGAGACAATTTTGCGACAAAGTCAGGAAAAAAATACCACTTTTCACCCAGCATGGTTTTGTGAACTTTGGCATTTGATTTCACTTAGTCAAATGAAGAATTGAGTTAGAGAAGTTGAGCATACCAGAGTGAGAGAGAGAGAGAGAGACAAGGTTGAGGGAGCACACCATTCTCTAAATATTTCACATGTTTAATAGCTAACATCTTAAGATATGGAAGCAGATTCTCAATTTGACCAAAATTTTGTTACATACAAAGGAGAGACCTTTCAGAAACACAGCCAGCACTTCCAGCTATTCTGACCAGACTCACAGGACTGACTCCAAACCCAGAGCATAGGAAGACTGCTCTACATCTCTCAAGTTGGTCAAGGCCCCCAGTGAAATGTTGAACAGATGAGCATAGGTGGAGCAGACACTGAAATATAGCCCTTGACACCCAGTGACTTGTTTTGAAGTGAAAGGCTTGCCCAAGGGCAGCTGTACCTGGATGCGATGCCAAGCTGTCTCCGCTGTGGGCATTTGTGTGGCAGCTCAGAAGGCAGTGGTGAGCTGGTGTATAAGGGGAGTTGAGAAATTAAATTGTTCATTTTTGTGACTGCTAACATTCACCTCAGCATTGCTCAGATCCCTCACCATCTCATGGCTTTACAGGAGCAAAAACTCTTCTGGTTGAAGAATTTTGCCATTGATTTTAGTGTTAGCTTTAAGGAGTTTTGGAGGGTGCTGTGTGAATGGGTCTTTTCCCAGACATTCAGTTTAGGAAAACTCACTATTTCTCAATAGCTGATCCTCTGTGTGCATGTGTGTATGTGTGTGTGTGTGTGTGTGTGTGTGTGCATGTGTGTGTGTGTGTGTGTGTGTGTGTGTGTTTGTGTTCGTGTGTGTATCTGTTTAAATTTTTCTAAGTATCAGGTAAAAAACAAACATCAATGTTTTAGCTATTCTTGATTGTGCAAATTATGTATGTACAAATGCAGTGAATTCATTAACCTCATATAACAAACTTTTTATTCAATAAAATGATGTAAACAGCTAATTTTGTTCTTTTTGCTAGGACTAGGAGTGCTTTGGATGAAAGAAGGTGGGGGGAGGAAATACTGGCATGTGTGAAATGTAGGAGAGAAACTGTACAAAGAGAAAAATCAGAACATGACACATAATGGGGCAACAGAAAGAGCAACTGATTAAAAAAAAGATAAGCTTTAAAGAGGAAATTAGGGGACAACAAGTTATCCACTTGGAATTGATCAAGAAATGGGAACATATATGCCTATAGTAACATATCCATCTCCCATTGCCTGTTCCTCCAAGATCCAGGGTGTTCCTTGAATCCTGGCTGACATCCAGCTTGGATAATTATATTCTACTTACATAAAATTTCCCTTGCAGTTTCAATTGTACACCACTTTGTATCCCAAACTGTTCTGCAGTGTGGTTATGTAGTGTGTGTGCTTCACAGTAGAGGTGGATGCATTTCAGCAGGGAGCAAAGTTATCTTTTTATATGGTTTATATACTATGTTATAAAGCACCTGGGACCTTTCTGCATCAAATGTGCTGTACACATTATGTTATCAGTAGCATTCAAGGTATTAGGAGAAATAGTATACAGGCATGATTTATCTACTGAGACAATAAAGTCTGAGTTAAGTAGGGTCTAAGCTAAATCACAGTGCCATAGTAGTGCTCAGTTGGAGTTGAATGACACAGTTATAAAAGTAATTGAACAAGGCAGCATGTCTACAGCTGTGAGAAGTAAATCAAAGGCCCAGATCCTCAGCTTAAGTAATATAGATTCACCGAAGCTCACCTATTTACACCAGTGGGAAATTTACCTGAAAAAACTGGCTAGCAAAGAGAGACTGACCAACCATCCCTCCCAAAGTTTTAATGCTTCCCCACCTGGTAGAAGGAAGCAGCAAGGCGGCAAGGGTAGAAGCAAGCAGCAAGGCGGCAATTCTTGACGAACTGTGTTTAAGAAGTAGTTGCATTCTCAGGGGAGGTTCTGAGGCCAAAAAAGTAGAGGAAGGGGAAAAATGCATACACATACACAAGGAAAGAGCCAGTGAAAGAGAAAACAGAGATTCAGCATGCAACTAGCATTTCAGAAGCAATCCACAGCAGTCACTTGATATAGGTGAAGGAACCAGAAGAGAAGAATTGTGCTGTTGCCCAGTAGCTTGAAAAGAAATCTTACTGCTTATTAGTTTAGGTTTTTGTTGGGTTTTGAGTTTGGTTTTGGTTTGGGGTTTGGTTTTGTGGGGGTTTTTTATGTTTAGATCAAAAGGGCATCAAGTAATTCAATCCATGTGTTTACACAGAGTACAATATTAGCATGGGGATGCATGGAAGCCATATGGGATTATCTGCCAAAGACATTAAGAACAGCCATTCAGCACTCTTGCAAAACCCCTTTGTATAAAGGAGAGATGACCACTGCATAATTCAACTAAGTGACACGATAAAGTCACTGAGTGACTGAGTCCAGCAGCTTGTGAGGCAGAGACAGGTTTGCTGTGCAACTGGTATGACCTGTTACTTTTACAGTCATTTCCATATCCAGAGTTAGGACATGGAGCATGATAGGTTCCATAATGAAGAGTGTGATAGAAAAAAGTAATCAATTAGTGTGAAAGCAATATAGACAAAGCCAAACATTCAGCTTCAAAAATTTCAGAGAAATGTATTTAAAATACAGAAATGGTTTAAATTAATGTGTGGTAAATTGTTTTTTTCTTGATCATGCTTCTGACTTACTGAACAGCCACTGGCACTTCATTTACTACTTCTTATTGTAAAATGTAACATGAAAAGGACTGTATAATGAGAGACAGACATTTTTCAGAGCATGAATTTTCTGCTGAAGAAAGCTCATTTGGACCTGCAAGTAGACATATGACAGGATTAAAATAATCTTTCATCTTTAGTGAAGTTTGAGATAAGGAATTGTTGAGGCACAGCATTGCCAGCCAGTCAAGGGAGGTTGTCCTTCTCTACTCCACACTGGTGTGGCCTCATCTTAGAACTGTGTGCAGTTTTGGGTATTACAATATAAAAAAGGCATTAAGATGTTGGAGAGCATCCAAACAAGGGCAACAAAGATGGCGAAGAGCCTTGAGGGAAGCTGTACAAGGAGTGGCTGTAATCACTTGTTCTGTTCATCCTGGAGAAGAGGAGACTGAGGCGAGAACTCACTGAAGACTTTCACACCCTCATGAGGGGAAGCAGTGGGGCAGACACTGATCTCTTCACTCTCATGATCAGTGACAGGACTTGAGGAAACACCATGAAGCTGAGTCAGGGGAGATTTAGGAAATAGTGCTTCACCCAGAGGGTAATTGAGTGCTGGAACTGGCTCCCCAAGGAAAAGGTCATGGCACCAAGCCTGGCAGAGTTCAGGAAGCATTTGGACAGCACTCTCTGTCACATCGTCTGACTCTTAGGGTGTCCTGCATAGGGCCAAGAATTGGACTTGATGATCCTGATGGATCTCTTCCAACTTGGCATATTCTATGATTATACGAGGCTCTATGGAAAGCATTATTATAGACACTATTTCAAAACCTTTGTCAAAGGTGAGGTAACAGTTTTAATTTATGCCAGTATTTGGCATCTTCCAGAAGAGAAGGAAAGTCAGGTGAGAAGGTGAAGAGTTCAGTTCCTATTGGTTTTCAATTGACCAGCCAATCCTGCTGCAAACTTCAGAAGACAGCAAGACTATGAACAAGTCTGTTGAAATAGATTCAAACAGCTGAAATCAGGGTGCAGAGAACACAATGGTTACAGTCAAAGAGGGATAGATTTAAGTAGGAAATAATGCTAGATAGCATAATTTCATTCAAAATAGGAGAAACTTTTAAAGTACAACAGCAGAGCAATTCCATACTTTGGGGGGGGAAGAAATGTTTTATCAGAAACAACTAAAGATATAAAGCTTAAGAAAAATGGATCAAGGAATATTTTTATTAATATTTTCCACGTACTGTGAAGTATTTTGTTGAATTACAGAACCACATATCTGAAAATCTTACTGAAGCATCAGAGACAAGACTTAATTCTTTATTGCTGGTCTGCTAGTGCTCTTCAGAATTAAGTTAAATTACTATGTCTTTGAAGCCTAATATTTTTGACAAATGTCTAAGACTTCTTGATCTTTACTATGCATTTCATGCTGGTCCACAAGTGAACTTTGCAAAAAATTAGCTTTTGATTTTGTGCCTTGCATTTTGTCAACTAGATTCCTGTGAGCTTTGGGTTAGCAACTTTAAGCCTCTGCTTCACAGAGGCTAATTAAATTAAATCAACTGAGTGAAAAGGCAGCCTCTCAGGTTTGAAGTTGAACAAGAGTCAGTCCCAGAGGGATGAAGAAGAGTAAGGCAGCAGCATGCAAGCTTATCCCCTTCCCCCTTCCTCTTTGTGGAAGCTGTCCTAGGCACTGTCCAAGAGGCTGTCAGCTGAAACTGGTGGCTGCCATCAGCTAACACTGGGCACATGAAAATGAGCCAAAAAGGCAACAGAAGGAAAAAGCAAGTGCCAATGTCCTCAAGATTCTGGCACCGAGTGGAAATAAAATCTCCTTTATTTACCTCACTAATTTGTTTGCTTAGGGGGATATGACTAATGTCCATACATTTGGGACCAGTGAGAAATCTACTGGGAAATGACTTTTGAAATCATGTGTGCCATTGATTGCAGCTCCCAGTCCATGGGCAGAAACTGTATTATCTCCCGATTAACAGAATGTCCTCTCTATAGGAATATCTGGGAAGCTGGGAAAGCTTAGAGTAAGTTTTACTGGTATGTGCCACAAGATTGCAACCAGCAGACATGATTTGGGGTCATGGCAGTTGCCATGTCAGGTTCAGGTGGAAGTTTAGAAAACTCACCTTCAAAGGACTATTGTTTCATACTGCAATATGAGCCCACAGGTTAAAAGTTTAAGTGTGCAAGTCAGTATTCACAATTGGAGCTGGAAATTATTTTGCCGTATTGCGTAAACATGCCAGTAACCTTTCCTCTCTGAATGTGATATAGTCTTGTGCTAAGTGGCTGAAAATCTAGATGTGTTGAGCTCACAGAAGGAGATTGGTCTGCAGGGAGAAGTTATGTGTGTTAATAAACTGGTTATTAACATGGGGGAGAGGAGAGTGTTTCAAAAAAACATAAATGCTTTCAAGCACACAAGCTCTTCCCCAGGAATACACTTCATGTTCTTACACTCTTTAAACTCAATGGAAGTTTTAGCATTGGCTCATTCATCTCTCATATTTAAATTGTAAATAGAGAGGATGTAAGATTCATCCTAAAGGAAGTGGAATTGCCTACCATTAAAGAAATTATCGGGTTGTTCTAAATAAAGCCTGAAGTGCTGGAGCATCTTGACCCAAAGTGGGTGTAGAGTTCAGAGAAGGCAAGTCAGAACACTTTTGAGCATTGGTTTACCCACCTGTTAAACAGGTCTAACAGTCAACCTCAGGAAAACAGAGAGAATTAATTAATGTATTTGATGTTCTCTGAGATTCCAGAGAAGAAAAAGAATACAGTGCAAAGTACTATTCTGATTTTTGTCATTTGGGTGATCCATCATCCTGCAGCTCTGTGGGGACAGGAACTACTGTCTGATTCATCAGGCAAACACATGCAAAAGCCACTGAGATTTGCCTTTGTTGTGGGCTGTCAAATGTGTTTTTATTTTTGTTTAATTATCGGCCTTTATTGAGAGTGAGTTAGGATTCTGAGTGCTTTCATGGGACATCATATGATGAGGTGGTATCGAGGGAAGTGCTGCAAAGTAGGTCAGGTACCACAAATGTAACCAGACAAGTCACTCAGGGGAAGTTCAGTTATTTCAAATAAGTCAAAGACTACAACCTGGAAGACTGATTAAAGCTTAGAAGCCTTTACTGAAGCCCCAGCATAATAGACTTGGATCACCACAGCAGTCAGATAAAGTTTTCCTATTACCATTTTCAGTCACCATGCTAAAATCTTGATTATACCAATGTTACTCACATTGAGAGTTATCCCTTGCATGGTAAGAAGACCTATTTCCTGCGTTCACACATCATAATTGAGGTCTGAGCCTAGAATAAATAAGGGCATATGAAAGACACTCAGTTCTGTCTACCTTGGATAAACTTTTCTTACACATTTAGATGCATATTTGTAATAAAAAACTCTCAAAATTGGTTGAATTTGAGCTGTCTTGCCTCACTCAAAAGGGAAAATAAATCTGAAAGAGATACTTTGACATATTTCACTGTAGTGGTTTAACCCAGGCTGGATGCCAGGGGATCACTACCCCTCTCACTCCCCCTCACCCAGCAATAGAGGAGAGAGAATATAACAAGAAGTCTCAAGAGCTGAGATAAGGACCATAACAGATTCTTTGCTAATCACCGTCACAGGCAAAACAAGACTCCATGGGGGAATAATAGTTAAGTTTATTACTAATAAGATCAGAGCTAAGAGTGAGAGACAATAAGAGACACCTTTTACCCCCCCACCCCCTCCTTCTTACATCCAACCTGCTCTCCTGCAGTGGTCAAGGGAAAAGGCAAGGTGGGGGGG
>VXBA01003007.1:227966-300226 GCA_013399895.1 Serilophus lunatus | reverse complement strand
CCCCCCCCCCCCCCCCCCACTGCTACCAAAACCCGGCCACAGAGAAACCAATACATTCACTTAACAGGGAAGTTTTTAAGACCTACACCATAAACACACCTGTTTGCATCTGCCTAATTTGACATTCAGCTGTAATAATGACTTCCTAATCCAGCCTCTTCAATTTACGTAATCATTGTTCACCTTTAGCTGTATAATTTCTTAAAAAGTGAACTGTTGGTGTTACATGTGTCTGAAAAGAACTGAATTTCATCAATTTCCTTCCCCTATTTCTGATTGCTAGCATGAGGTTTTGCCTGAGCTTAGGGCTAATGTTTTTACAGTGTGTTTTCTTTGCCCTGCAATGGGAAAACAAAGAAATTAAGTCTGGGGGTTTTGGGGGTTTTTTTCCTCAGTATACATTTTGATTGAGATATCAAACTAGGCATGATGCTGATTTTTGAATTGTCCCAGGAGTGCCCTAGTGTATCATGCAATCCTGCAGTGCTTTGTACTTGACATCCTGTGCTGTTGCATGTTTCTGGGCAGGCAAGCTTTACAAGAATGCTGTTACACAGATCTTGTTTAGCGTTTAGATCTTTAATATTTAGATCTCTAAAGTGTTTTGTGTCTACTTCTACCAGGCTTTGTGCCAGTTCCCCAACAATGTAGCTGAATCAGTAACTTGGAGCCTATTCCATGATGGCAGGTCCAGCAGTCTGCTCTGGGTATGTATCTTGTGAGTCCAGCAGCCTGCATGCCTCTTTGCCAAACAATGATATAATCAATAAGCTGCCAGCACTTGGATCAAGGATGTATCCAAGATATTTTAGGCTTATCCAATTACTGAATAATTGTGTTTGCAATAACCTGTTCTTGTTCAGCACATTTCGTTATTAGAAGAAAGATGATTGCTGCTGACTCTTTCAATGCCAGTATAGCCAGCAAATCTCCACTTTATTGTATCTTCACTAAACTAATAAAGCTTAGTGTCTGTTCTCCTATTCCTGATGTCACTGTTATGACATGCAGCTAATTCACATTGCTGTCCTCCAGTCAGGTGAGCGCATAGGCATTAAAGACATTGGCAGTATGCCTCCAATTTCCTCTTCTTCCCCCTTATACAACTCCAGAGCTGTAGTCCCTAAATGATAGTTCCTAAATTCACAATCAACTCCTGAAGCCACCCAGTGAGTCAGGAGGATGTGGAGCTATACTGAAGCACTGATGAGCACCGAGTGCTGTGCTCTTGGAGTCCCTGCTCCCTACAGCCACTAGGAAATCACATACATCCAATCTGGCAGGTAAGGGTTATCTTTCATATGGAAACTTGTGTTTTTCAAGGCTTATCGCTCTGAAGAAAAAGAAATAACTTATATACACTGCAAAAAGCTAAGACTGCAAGAGTTCTAACTGTGCTGCAATGGTCATGCTTCAGTGATTTCTTTGAATACAAGTATAATAACTACTCAGATGAGATTAAAAAATGTTAATGTATTTTCACGGTCATTCTTTTGCACATTTTGCACTTCTAAGAAGATCTCAGGATGCCACAACTATATAGCATCATTGAGTCACAAGTTGATTTTCAGTCCATAATTTCAATAGGATTTAGGATGCCTTTAAGGAATTCTAGCAAAAGTTTCTTTAAAAGTTGTTTTTAAAATAAGTTTTTTCAGTTGTACACTTAGCAGTTAAGCAAAAGTTGCAAATAGAGCTGCATGCGTTGAGTTTTCTAAATATTTTCGCAAATCTCAAATTTTCTAAAAGAACTGTAATATTGAAATTTGAGAAGAAAATCTAAACAACACAGAGACAACAAAGTGTATTTACATGCTGCAGAGCTATATATATATTCAATGCGATAGGGTGTTGAGAGCAGAAGCAGATATCCCTGGACCAACGAGTGATTTTTAGTCTGTATCCAGGTAAGTTTCTTTCTATAGCACTTCACACGAGCTCCCAGGAAATCAGAGAATGAACACTGAGCATAGCATAGATGTGAGGTTTTTCAATGATATTGCTCATGATTCAAAGCAGATCCAGACGTCTGACAGTCAATAGCCAAAGGAAACCACATACCCTCTTTCCTGGAAACAGATAAAGTACTGGAATAGTAGCAGCTTAGCATGCAGACACAATTAAAGGAAGGGATTAAAAGAAGAAAAAGAAAAAATAAGACAAACAAAGTCTAAAACAAGTGGTAACATTGCTTTTATTTTTTTTATTTTTTTTTTTACTGACAGTTTTAAAAATCACCTAAAATCCACATAAAAGTATACTATGTGGGATTCACATAAACACAAGTGGCCTACTAATGCACTAACGTGTGTGTAATTATTTTAAAATCTGGTTGCATAACAATGAACTCTGCTTTTCATCTTAATCTCGTAGAGGAGAAGAGATTTCTGTGGTCTTGGTAAAATGCAATCCACGCCAGGCTTGGACTAGTCTGGCCACCCAGGTTTGTCTTTTCATATATCTGATAGATGTGTTTTGACAAGTTATATTAAGTACAAAGCAGGCCACCAGAGCTGCATGTGGAGTTGATATAGACAGAGACAGAAAGGCAAATAACAGTATGAACACACTTTTGTAGGCAATGTTTGCCATAAGTGAGTATCCCCCCATACATCATATTACCATGCTTAATAAAAAAAAAGTCACGCAAGAAATAGGGCCTAAAGGCTTTCAAAAGGCAATATTTTATGCAGGAGTTACCGTCTCTACATTTGCCTCATCTATGTCAGATTTGGTTTGTTTTTTGAGTGTTTTTAAGAACTGAATCATTAACCTTGGTGTACCTTTCATTTTTCAGTGTTTCAATTGAGGGGAATGTCAAAGCTTCCATTCTCACTCCATCCTTCACCTTCTATTAATACCAGTGTATGTTTCATTCAGTCACTTCTCTGAAAACTGGTGCAGGAACTTCTTGGGGGGGGAAAAATGCTGGCACGTGTACACCTGAACTGATTGCCCTTTTCTTTCACAACCATCTTGAGTACACGTCACCGTCATCCTCCAGAGCACTCCTAAACAAGTTTTGGCAAAAGCAAAAACAAACATTATTTTACAACACCTTTGGATGCACTTCCAAAATGCAAAACTAATTAATCAGTAGTCTCTGAGAGACTCAGCTAAATGTGGCTGCCTCTTTGACACTGATTTCTGCTTTGATGTGAATATAGAAAGCATGAGAGCAAACCCCTAAAAGAGGTAATGGGTTTCAATTATTTATTTGTTTGGAAGACGGGGGAGTGGAAGGTTAGCAAAAAATACATAGCTAATCCTGCTTAGCCCCTCCCAACCGCGAGGGTGTTTAACTCCCTGCTTCCTCACACTGTGTCTGTGCAGAATGCAGTAGGATGCCTTTCTTAGGCTGTCATTGTGCCAAGTTCTTTACAAAGCAGAATATACTTAAAGGACACGTATGCTGTCAAGCCTCATATAAAGACTGTTATTTTTAATTATTCATTATCAACACTGGAGAGATGCTGGCTCAACATATAGGCCTTCCCCCTTGCTATATTTAACTGTCACTGGTTTTCAAATCAAGAGTATGTATTCTAACTGTTAGCTAGTCATTAGCATCATATTCTCCAGACACAATATAATCATCCTAATAATTGATTGTAGTGAAGGTAGTCTCTTGTATCCCATACAATTCTCAGCCATGAACTTTGTCCTCTGCAGTCTATTATGCACAGAGAAACATCTTGATGCTATAATCTATTTTACTCACAAATTTACATCAAAGGGCAACAAGCTGCTTATTGCTCCTTCAAAACATACCACTTGTATAATGCTGTAAAAGCACCTGCTTTTTCTGAAAAGCATATTAGCAAATGTAAAATTAAAAAAAACGGTAAGTGAAAGCCTTCTTCATTGAGGCTATGAATGTATGGAGACAGAAAATACACACAGAACTTATCTTTAGAAATAAAATCCCTTAAAGTGGAACGACTTTTGTGTCACAAACAAAAGGGATGTATTGATAGCACACTGATTAAGAGAAACTTCCAGTAGAAATAAGAGAAATCTACAATATATTTGTGATAGATACCTTGGGTAAAATGTCTGCTTTCCTTGTTGACTAAACCAATTTAAAATCATTCCGTAATCTTAAATCATTTATAAGTTATACTGTTTTACTTTCCCCCTACACAGACCTGTCTAGTGCAATATGTATATTGTGAGACTTGGAAGTTTTCAAGATGTCTATTTATAAAAGTTTTAAATCTGATTTGCCACACAAATTCTCTATGCCAAAATATAGTTCTTTAAATACGCAAAATAAAAGAGACAAAAAGAAGTCACTGGAATTGATAAGATGATAAGAAAAAAAATCTATGGTAAACAGCAGCTAATTGTAACTATTCCTATCCCCTCCTGCCTGAAGCATCGAGCTCAAAACCTATTTGATATTTGACCTCTGGAAGATAAAATGTGAGTCTTCTGTATTTACTTGATAGATTCGATCCATGCACAGAACTCTTTTTACAGTGAGGACTAGGCTCTTATTTATAAACAATAAACCACTGTCTTAAAAATCTGGGGCACTTATTCTCATCTGTAATATACAGGTACATTTTTCACCACCTATAAGTAAGGAAAGGGGTTGTAGGACTGTTGAACAACACATTTAACTGGATTGGAAAGAGCTCAGAGAGGAGAAAGAGCTACTTGGAACTAAATCTACCTCTTATCAGAAGAAAGTGTATGGGTCACACCATGTAAAAAGCTACAAGGAGAATGAAGAGGATTTAATCAGCCACTCTTGCCAGTTCAGTCTAATTCTGACACTATTACCTCATCTTAATGTGATAAGTATTGAAGTATAAAAGATGAGATAGTCATGGATGAGCCAGGATGAACAACTTTCAAGGAGACAAATAAGAAAAATTGGTGATTTTTTTTTTCTCTGGAAGAATGGAAGGGAATGTGAAATACCGATATTATCAAAAGTATTAATTTACTCTGTGTCTCATATTGCATCCTTAACTGGTTACTCAAAGATCATTCCAGCTTTTTCAATTATGTAAAGCCTTAACAGGTTTGTAAACTGTCATTTCTGTCTTCCAATGTAATCACTAGACACTCAACACAGAAACTGTTGCTTTCTTCTGAGGAAACCTAGCACTATCAGTTATTTTTGAAAGTTGTCATTTAAACTAGATGTCATTCAAAAAGACTATTCATAACTATTTATAATCTGTTTTTTCTAATAGTAATGACTACATTTCTTTTTACTTTGTTCTTGCAGGAGGAGAAATGCTTCTACTAGCTGTTACAACGATAGGGCTTCAAAAGAGCCCTCTCTTTAAGAGAGGAGAGCCTAGTGAACTCAGTGAGTTGTAACTCTTTTTAAATACAGTTTTTGTGGTTGAAGGAGTGGATACGTCTTCCTATAATAGAATATATACAAAGAAATGGCATGATGCAGATTAGCATTTTGCAGATAAAGTAATATAAAGTAACACTGGAGGTAATTTGCAGTATGGATCTTAAACCACAAGGGTTAATATTCTAAAGCATTTTGTATTTATCTGCTCAAAGTAAAACTTTTGGAAATGTGATCAACTGACATTGTACAAGAGTCTGGTTTCCATCTGTGTTTCATTAGCTCTTACTCAGCTAGATGGAATCTTTGACAGTTCTTTAGCCTTTGGTCACTGAAGACACCTGTAAGACAGTAAATTATCTAGACCTGACAATAGAACTAACTTCTAAATCTTATTCTATACCCTTAGAGTCTCCTCTTTCCTGTGGGAGTCCCATATTAGAAAGTACATTTCCAAATTCCATTTCAAGGAGCTGTTTGAATTCTTTTTAAGCGTAGGTCTTGTCAGCTTTACCAATTCACAGATCCACATTTCTCACCTAGAAAATGCATGCAGCACGTTGTACATTTCCCTATGTCACAATGGTTGGGCTTTGTTAACAGGCAAGGAGGTTATTAGTTAGATCTGATGAATGATTAAGCATTCTGTAACAATGCAAAGAAATGAGGCCTGTGTGGTCCAGCTGAACTCAATTGTTTCTACTTCAAATTGGTATGTGGAATACGTAGTAATCTCCAGCACGAAAATCTTTGTACAGGCAGGAGGTGTAAATATTTTTTCTTTAAAAGAGGAAAAGGTCAGATTTTACTAAATTGCCCATATCACATATTTCAATATTTTAAATTTATCAAAAGGTCAAATTTTTGTTATAAATGGAATATTCATTTATCTACAATAAATATATTTAGTAAGTGACTGTCTAGCATAATAATCCTCTGGCTTTTTACTTTTGTCACAGTGTATAATGTTTCACAGTGTGAACAGCAATAATGGTCATGTGTTCATATGAGTAGATTCATTTTGGCAAGTCTTGTTAGTTGACAGGTATGTAATACACTTGCCTTGCGGCTTTGGGACCAGGTTTCAAATACAGCCTTCACTGAAGTGACTGAAAATCATTCAGATCTCATAACTGCATCAAGTGACAAGTAACGTGAATTCAGTCAGTATGTGTATGGGACCTGATGTACACTAGCCAGTCAAAAATGCTTCCCTTTATTCAGCTGCACTATCTCTGACCACCAGAAAGAAGGCACTTAAGGCAAGGGATCAAGGCCAGCAAAACAAATCTATCTTTCTAAATATATTCATATCTTTCCAACAAGACACTTATGTGCCCAGCAGCTGTTTCCTTAGCTCTTATACTCAGTGTCCACTCAAGGAACTCAAGTCCCTCACATATACAATAAGGGCACTGTACTATTTGTCAACATTAGCTGCCAAAAGCAGCAATTCTATCAAGTTGATGTTGACTCAGACATGGACTTGTCCTGATTGGGTTACTCTTTAACGCTGCTGGACACCTCTCACTGTAATGTTTTCACTGCTCACCAAAGAGTGCCAAATGTTGGCATCTCGTTCATGCTTGTCATTGCCATGATATCACACATTATCCTCTAAGAGGAAACAAGATTTTACCTTATTATATCACATACAAGGAACATGTCAGTTATATGAACTCATGGTCAGAAAAGGAAAACAGAATTTATGTCCAAGAGCCAGTGATCCTACAGGCCCTTTCTAAGTTTTTTTTTTTTTTTTTTTTTTTTTTTTTTTGTCACAGCTTTATGCACTATAAAATGAACTTACTAAGAATAAGAATATGCCTTCTAGACATTTTGAGAGCTACAGCTGGTTTACAACTCCTTTGTCCATGAGCACATTATATAACATGTGCAAGTATGTTGATTTTATTGCAAGCATCTCAAAACTAACTTTACTTCCCAAATTGTGTTTTTGTAAGTAAGAAAGTATCATACAGCTGGAGTGTCTTCCAACTCAGATACGCTTAGTAAAGCAACTCATTGTATTTTCACTTCCTGGGTTGGTTAGTAGCACAGATGGGGCATATTGCTCCTAGTTGTAGCGTGGTCATACCAACAGTGGTAAAGGATACTGAAGAGCATGGAAGGAGAGCTCTCATTACACCAGCAAAGGAGGAAGCCATGAGAAAGAAAGAAAGAGGAATTTGACTGTTCTCAGACTTTTATGCTCCTTTTCTTCACTGTCTTACTTTAGAGCTTCCTTGATCAGATGGCATATTCTTTTTAACTCAGGTCTGACCTATGAGGTTTTCAAGCCTTTCTAAGTTCTGCAACATCTATCTCCTTTCTATGTATTACAAAAATTCTTTTTTTTTTTCCTATCCTTGCATGAGTTTTGATATTTAGAAACTGAATCCTTCAAGATGTTTTCTTCCCTTCCTCCACCCCTATGCTCTGTGAATTCACTGAATCCCAAGGAAACATGAGGTCAGGTCATTAGTGCTCTGCCCCAAGGCCTTCCACTTTGTCTCATAGTATGACAGTGTTCTCTGTGCTGTTTGCAGCTCCTTCTAATTAATTTTTGTATGATGATGTCAGTTACATACTGGAAGTAGCCACATTTTGAGAGGATGCTATTTTTATTCTGATTTGCCTTTCATGCAGTCTCCTCCACACATATCATCACAATAGCATCTCTTCTTTGACACATATTTCTTAATAAAATCCTAGATAATTTGTTGATAAAATAAACCATCTAGTGTGATTAAACTTGAAGATTACTGAATTGTTTGGGTCAGTATAATGGACATTACTGTTAGCATGACTACCATATCCTTTGGATTAAATCAAGATAAACAAGATTTTCTTCAAAGAAAGCTGTACAGAAGTGAAAAAACCCATCATTTTTCAAGTAAAAATACACTGTAGCGCACCGTCACCCACTTTCCCTGCTTTGTCATTCAAACCGTAATTTTGGGAAACTGTAGGATGTCTATTTCATGTGCTGATAGCTTACATGTAAGCACATGAGAATTGTGTGTGTTCATCGCTACATGTATAATTTCCGTCTTAAGTTACTTCTAATACTGTGTCTTCTTTTGCTCTAAAATCACTGCAGTGATCATTACAGAAACATTCTATGCTTGCACTAGTCAATAATGTTAATGAATGCCTGAACTTAGTTCAGTTTAGAACCTCACCAGCGTAAGTCACAGAAGCTCGCTGAAAGCCAATGACATTACTTACAGCAGCCGAAGATTTGGGGGATTGAACCAGTGTAAAGGTCGTGTTCCTTCAAGCTAACTACTATGTAAACAAACACAATAAATACGAATAATACTCGTAGGAGTATGAATGAGGACACACCGTAATTTTTAATGTGGCAAGTAGAACACAGTAGATATTCATGTGTCTCATGTCACCTACATAAAAGTTTGGGTCTGTATTTAAACTGTGAAGAGCATGAATCTCTAATTTGTATTATTTCTACAGCATCCAGAACTGAATTCATATTGTTAGTCACATCTGCTTTGAAGCTTCTTTGTCAGGATTGCTCTGTGTAGAAGCTTGATCATAAAAGATCCCCTAAATAGAAGTTTGAGCAGTACAAAACTACTTCATAACTCAAAAACTACTTCATAGAGCAATTAATTTTGTGAACTATCTTCAAAAGTTCAACATACATTCGAATGTTAGAACAAATATACTGTGACTTTAGTGAAGATACAATAAAGTGGAGATTTGCTGGCTATACTGGCATCTGAATTAGTAAACAAAATATTTGAGAGAGGCCTTAGATTTTGATGGTTGGTGGAATCTAGGAAAAGGTGCAAAGAAAATGGGACTCAGTGCCTTTTCTTTATTCTTTACCCTTTGCAGCTTTTACGTCTCTGACATTAGAAATCAGCAATAGATTAATTGTACAGATCAAGCATAGATTTATACATTAAAGTTTCCCAAAGATTTTATGTCCCTTTTTTTTATCAGAAATCCATTACAATAACAGGATGCTTAAAAAAAAAGCTACCACTTAGGAATCAATTAGAAACATTAATAAAAAAAAGCCCTGATAACTGCCATTAGATCTTAAATGAGCTTTTTAATCACCATTAATCACGTGGTTGCTAATCACTGTTTTTATCAAGATTGTGGAAAAGAGAGATTTTAATTATTTTCAAATAAGTTAAAAACTACCTTTGTTTACAAACTACAAACAAAACTTACCTACCAAATAAGGCAGGGAGTGGAGTTCATGTGTTGAGTCACTTCTTCATGGGCTGTTTGGATGCTGGTGGAAACCAGAATCAGTTAATTAGTGCAAAATCACCATATATGATGAAGACTCAAATCACATAGGTATTCAAAAAGTGCCGATTTATGACTAGGGCCCAAGGAATGTAGAAACTTATCCTGCAGTTTTGTAAAAATTGTTTTATTTTTCATGAGAGATAGCTAAAGCATTGGGAAATGTATATTGCCTTGCTGATTATGCCCTATACTCTTTCTAGAAATCATAGAATCAGAATCATAGGATGGTTGGAGTTGGAAGGGACCTTAAACATCACCAAAATCTTAATAGATCTGTGAACTCATCAGAAAGAACTTTCACTAGCCATTGTACAGTGGTCACTGCCCACAGACCTCAGAAGGGGGAAAAAGGTTGCTTGATTTTTAGGCAGGTTAAGAAACCCTTCCAAAACCACCTTCTTTTGACAATATGTCACCTATCTTAATACTATTTTTTTTATTTGTTGCTATTTATGGCTGACATTATTTGCATTAAAAAAAATAACAAACCAAACCAAAACCAAACACTGATGGGTACTTTAGGCAAAGAATGGAACCTTTTTTTGCATTTCCTTCATTCATTTTCTGTGTCTGCAATAGAAGATCTGTATCACTCACTGTAACACTGGCAGGCTGAGGAGTAGGTAGGTGGGAATGAAAATACCTTGTGGGATTTGTGGGCTTGGGCAGCACAAAGGGACATAGTACTTCTCTCTGTTAAGATTCTATGCATAAAACAATTCAAATTTCAACTTAATGTCCAATCTTTCACGATGTTCACCTAAGCCTGCCCTTTAAGCCTGCCCACCTATAATTACCACCTGCAGCAATTCAGAACAAAATAACTATTTAGCCCAGACAGGAAAATTTTCACTCAACAAAGCATGGGAGAACCTTCCCTCTGGATGAAATGTTCATACACTCATGAAAACATCAAGCATTTCCTTCTTGCTTGGCTTACAAATATTCTCCCTCTCATGCACAAAAGAATGGCTACACTGCACAACCACATTGCATGGAGCCTGGGGGCAGCAGTGCCATGCGTTCAAGAATTACCTAGGGGTTCTTCAAGACAGGCCACTGGAGGCGGAGGTGACACAATGTATTTGGAGAAAGTGGAGGAGTGCTGGCTGAATAGATTCTTATGAATTCTCTGTATTTAGCAATACCCACATATTGGCATTGACATGAATTTCAGAGGCAGAAGGGTTGAGATGCAACATGGCATTCATAACGAAGGCTGATAGAAGCAAAATGGGAACAATACTAAATGGGACATCATTAAATATTATTATGAGATAAAGTTAAATTTACTTACTAGAAAAAAAAAAAATCTCCTCAGAACTGTATTTCAAAGACTTACATTTCATTGCTTGACACATTCCAGCAATGACTGAGAATTGAACAAAGACATTGCAGTCTAAGATCAAGGAGAAGAATGTTACCCTTCACTTTTTAATGCATGAGTGAATTTAGTGTGGGCTGAAGGTAGGAGCTGATAAAACAAGGAGGTGCTATGTAACATTCAGTCAAACATACTCTGTTTCTGAGCTTCCAGAGGCCTTCTCAAGTCTCTTGGTCTTTTTGGCAAAGAACATCGGTATGTGCAGCTGTGTGCAGGAAGGACCAGTTTATTTCTCTGGGGCGCTTACTCTAGCCAGAACAGAGACCTTCACATAAGAAATGAAAGCTTCTAACAACAGTAACCTGAGCCATCTAGACTCTACTGTTTTCTAGATTTTATGAGCTCATAAAAGACTTTCAGGCTTAATTTTTCAGCCATAGTTATGACTTGAGGGCAAGGGGGGAAGTTGTGCTAAATATAGCAAAACGGAATTTCACTCTACTGGAGGGAGTATGAAATTATGAAAATCCATGCAGATTCCACATTCTCCATAGGGTATGCAAAACAGCTGTTTTTGGAATATAGAGACATGTTGGTAGAAGCATTGCTACACAAGTTCTAAGCCATTCAGTAACTGACCTCAAACCTAGAGCTGATTTGCCCCAAAACTCTAGAGCTACCCACTTCCTATATTTATTCAAATGCAGTTGATTTCAACTACAGACTCTTCCTTAAGTTTCCTCCAATTTCTTACCACTTCAAATTCAATTACCACCTAACATCTGAAGCCCACTCTGACCAACTTCTTCCTTCTCTTCTGTTCAATTCCTATTATGTCATTCTCACAGAAGTGCCATCAATTTGGAATAGGACACTGTTCAGGCTAATTTGGTAGCAGTTTTCTGTGCTAATTTCTTCATAGACGTCCAGCTCAGTCTTACCTTGTTCTCAGATGTAGCTCTTTGTACTTGTGCAAAGAGGGGATGTGGGCAAAATGCTACCAGGTTGGGATGCTATTAATTCATATGAACTTTCTGCTGAGGTAAAAACGGTGCAAGCATGGAGGCAAAATTAAATGCCACTATCTTGGGAAAGATCCTGGGTAACTAAAACCAAGGGAGCCATACAGAGAGAGCTATTGGCCCTGGAAAAGGCTGGTATTGAGTTTTTCAGCTCTAGCTTCAGAACTCATTTGAAAACAATATCTGAAAATGAGGTAGTTCATATAAACTGTCAGAAAATCAGAGTTATGATATTGTAGGAACAAAATAGGAATGTTTATTTCAAAACTCTGTTCTTGGTGTGATAGTGCCAAGAAAATAACTACTCATAGAGGTCCAATTGAAATGTTTTCTTTTTACAACTGTATTTTACTTTGTACCTTACACAACTCAGTCTTCTAGAATTAATCTGAAATATATATTTCAGTTTTCCTCTTCAATATGAGGTATTTTCATTGACTACATTAGCATCCAGATGGGGTGAATTTCCTTTTAGAGTTATCCTTACTGTCCTTACTGCACCCAAAAGCAGCATGCCAAATAGAGCTTAACATAAAAAGTCAATTATTCCCAGTTTTCTACTGCCCTGATTTTATGTTGCCACAGGTAATGAAGTAGTGCAGCCCAGCTGAGTGGTTCAGTTTATGAATGTCTTATACTCGGAAAGTATCAACTCTTCAGTCTTCTTAGGAACAACATTTCCAAGAAATTTACCTGCCATGACAGCTTCTTGAAATATTAGATACAATTCTTTATTCAGTGGAAGATGAAATCTTTTACAATTAAATCTTGCATAGATTTTTCATTCCTTATTTTCTCAAATCCAAGTATTTATTGTTATTATTTGAAACAAAATATAAAAATATGTCCTTCCTCCCTGCCCCCTCTCTCTTCTCTCTGTCTGCTTTATGGAGAAAACAAATGACAGATAAAAACAGTATCTAAAAAAGGAGACTTGATTGAAAAGCCACTATAAAAAAGAATCTTTATCTATTTGCAGAAGATAGCTTTGAGTAATCTCTGAAGGAACCTAAGGTGACC
The DNA here is from genome assembly GCA_013399895.1 of Serilophus lunatus. NCBI lineage: Eukaryota > Metazoa > Chordata > Aves > Passeriformes > Eurylaimidae > Serilophus > Serilophus lunatus. Next base: position 287,247 of record VXBA01003007.1, on the reverse strand, counting down.
ATTTTTTTTCCCTCGAAAATATATAATAATATAATTTATAATAATATATAATAATATAATATAATATAAATAAGTGATTGATAAATAAATAAATAAATAGATAGATAGATAGATAGATAGATAGATAAATAAATAGATAAATAAGCAAATAAATAGATAAATTTTTTTTCACCAGTTCCAGCACTGGGCTGTGCCTAAACTGTTTAGCCCACTAACAGATTCAGCAATTCACCATGAGTTTTTGCTAAGGGGATTTTTCTTTCTCATTCATCAATTATTTCTTATTTTCCTCCTGAAATAAAAAAGTCAAAAGCATTTTCAAACAAAAATGTCAGACATTCTTGCTTAGACTGACCTTTGGCAAACAATATGTTTGTTCTGTTTTTTTATGAGACAAAGTTAGAGAGAAGTGGATACTTGATTAGGCTTTATGTAAATGTCTTAATATACAAAAAGAAGATTTGACTTTCTGTGTTCAAGATACATTGGAATGATGAGAAAAACACAACCAGGCATCTTACTAACTTTTCCAACCCACCCCTCTAATACAGCCTGTACTGAATTGGTCTCCACAGAACAGCTGCATGCTTTGAATGGCAGAAATACAATGCCTTGCAAAGTTATAATCAGACTAGATCTCACTAATCTGGGTTATAGCTCAACTATGAAGGCTCTTTTGACTAAAATAATTTCTTTATTAATGAGATTCAGCCCAATCTCACTGATAAAAATTATTTAAAAAAATGTCCCTTTGCTGTTATTCAAATGAATGGGAGAAAATGGTGGGTGTTTTAAGAGCTGTCTTCTGTCATATCAGGAAGGATCTCATTAGTAAAGGGAATGATTTTACCAGGAAAAAGATTCTGCAACGAGAAAACATAACCTACCATAGATGAGCAAAATTCAAGTTAATTAGGCTAAAAAAAAAATTAAAGAACCATCTCAGTGCTCTCACAGGAGAAAGGACATTTCTTTCTCTAAAAATAAAAATAATTTTTTTCATATTGAACTGGACTGGATTTCATTAACATACAAACTATTTTTCTTAAAAGAACTACCAGTAGTACTCAACTGTTTGACCTAGATTAATCAAATCAAAAATGCTCGTGGGGGGGAAGGAATGACTCTGAAGTTTATAAAAAGCATTACATTTGATTTAAGAAATAGACATGAGGGGATTATTTTTTGAGTCACTAGCATTCTTTTGCCCAGGTAAATTTTTAAACCAGTGCTTGGAACCTCAGCTAGATGTAGTCAACCACAAGTGACTGAAAAAAAAGGCAAGTATAAGATCACATAGATTGTACAATAACCTTATTACCCTTTTCCTTGGATGATTAGCAGGAAAGGCTACAAGAACCATAGACTTTTAGCCATTCTTGAATCTTCTTACTATCAAGACAATTTCAGCTGAGTCAGTATGGTGGTCTGTGCTATTTCACTATCACTCTTTACTGGGTTATGAGACTTAATTAAAATCTTGCAATCAGGTCTCTCAATTAGCAATGATCTGCATGTAAAAGACAGCGTTCATAAGGAAAGGTGCCATGGTAAAGAAACAGACAGTTATCTTCATCTCTAAAGTGCTTCTAGAAAAGAAGAGAGGTTGGGAAGGTGTACTGCAGATGTGCAGTAGAGAGTCCTATCCAAAAAGGAGCAGGAGTTTGGAGAAAATATCAAACCCAGCTCAGGAAATTAACCAAGCCTGGAAATATCTATTTGAACAGAAACTGAGCATAAAAAATATGTGTCTTTCATAGACTGTGGTTATTCTTGTAGTATTAGATAGATGACAACTGTGACTGCAAGATCACAACTATACATTTGTACAGTGTCTCTGGTTTCCTATTACAGGCGTTTTCAAACATTTTGATGCCTTTATTCTTCTCTCATAGCACTCCTCTAAGAAGCAATATAGCCAACTGCAGATACCTATCCAAGCCACAAACGTAAACCTAGACAGGAATCAGCTTTTGATTTAAACAGTCCTAACTTAATTCGAATCTTTGTAAGACTACATATACCTATGTCCATGGATGACTTTTGCTGTGTTCTGGTCCTGGAACTTTTGTAGTGGTCTCTCAATTATTTAGTGCTGCAGCAGCTCCAGAGATCTGGAAAGCTCAGTATGGGAGTATGTGTGCACCAGAACCCAACTTGTGAGAGAAGGTGCTTTAGGATTCATTTTCCCATTATCACCACATAGCAAATATTAATGTGATAAACACTCAATTTTTTTCAATGTACTTAAAATAATTCCTGATCAGCAGACTACTGAACCTATTTGAAATGTAGTTCAAGCTAACCACAAGGGGAAAAAAGAGTGTGTAAAAACTAGATTTTGTATAAGGCATGTTTAAATTTTTTTCATTCACAGACTGTTGTATTTTTTAACGTACCTACAGGTTTCAGAAAACCTTAGTATATATACACTGCTTATATATTTACAATCACAAAATACCTCTGTAGCATACTTTACAATAGTTAAGGTTATATTACATTTCTTTTACATAGAAACACACATATAAGCACACACAAACATACCAGCTTACTCATACACGAAAATCTATATGACCTTTTTTTAGCCCACCTTGAGGTGGGCTGGACTTCTATCATTCACATTTTTATATATTCTGAACATGTTAAAATAAATCTATTCATGTCAAAATTGTGCATGCTATGGACTTCGTCTTTCCAGATGAGAAAGCTGCTCTGGGGTCTGATTGCATCTATCTGAAATGAAAACACTGTAGGTGTAACCCACATTAAGCGTTCAGCTTGAAGCTAGCAGTTAAGCATGTCACATTATTACGTGCATAATAATATGATGAGCTAAAATGACAGAATGCCAGCTTTCCACCAAAAATGAAAGCAAAAAACACTGATCTCTTCCAAGGACATCAAGTATAACTTTGTACAGTGGCTTTGGGAAGTGAAAGCATGAGGTACACAGGCAAAATGACATACCAAGAGAAATACGTGAGAACCCAGCTGAGGAATGGACCTCCTTCTCCGGTGTTCTCAAGTGCTACCAGAGCAAGCAAACTCTCTGAAATACCACATCACGGTTAAGGAACACGTGAACTGCAGCAAGTATAAAGTATAAGAATGGCAAAGTCTGTCTAAAAAAATTAGATTCATCTCCTTTCACTGAAAAAAAATTTAATGCATTCTTGGTTGGGTCCTGATACTTGCTAAAGAACAACCAGATAAATTTGATGGATCAGAAGATGACTTTTTAGGGAATCCTAGTACCCATTCTTTCCATAGAATTTTGCATCTGTTTTACAGTCATGTGTAGAATCTCGCAAGGTTTATCAAGACTTACAAAGATGCACTTTAATTAGCTTAATATTTTATTTATGTTACAACTTCCCCCTAGTCATGTCTGAAAGAGGTTCTGCTTACAATCTTGCCAAATACCAAAGAACAAATCAACAGAACCTAAATATACTTCTTAAAAATATGTTATTTGGATAAAATTTGCATTTGAAAGTCTAAATTTGCATTTCACTCTATCTCCCCAAATATCAGCTTATTAAAACAAAAAGTTTCCAAGAGTTCTTTTGGAAGAAAAACTTTTGTATTTGTTTTTTTATTTTTTTTTATTTTTTTTTAGAATGCTTTAAACACTTTTGCCAGTGGATGTTTTGTATCATTTTGCTGTATCACATCCTAGTTTTAGTTATCATAGAACTGCAAATTTATTTTCTTTTCTTCCTGAAGTAGCAGTGGACATTGTTTATAAACAAGCAATCCCATAAAAGAAATGCATTCTTACTAAAAGCTGAAAACATCTAGACCTCATTAACCAGAGATTATCCACCAATCAAAGGTCATGCTACATCACATAAATGAGTGTTAATTGAAGAAAAAAAAATTTTAAAATCAGCATAAACCTATTCTAGTACATAATGCTAACTCTCAAGAATGAATCTCAGTTGTTCTAGTCCTGTCACAGCACCCTTTGGACTTCATCCTGTGGCTACAGGATGTAACACTTTCAGGAAAAGAGGTAGACAATATTTCAGGGCCATTGATATCTGAGTATAAGAGGAAGGCAAAACGTTTCCTGTAATCTCGAGGAACTACTTAAATGGATTATTGTCTTAGATAGTGTTCCATGCTGTCTATTATTATCCATTACTTGTGGAAGTAATAAGGTATATATCATTATAAAATAATGTATTATATGATGGCTTTGGCAATTCATTGGCCAAAAATAAATGTTTTGTTTTATCTTAATTATATCAAACATTAAAATAAATGACATTCAATGTCTTCTGCTTTTTCAACAACTAAAACATACAGTAACTAAAATTCAACAAGATCAAGTGGACACTCCACATTCAACTCCTTAGTTGTTATCAGAAAAGTGCTCTTCGACATGGCAAACTCCACTGCTCTCTGCTGTGGGCCCCTAGGTCACCAGGATACTGTTTTCATTGCATACATCCCTGATTTAAAGCATTGAAAACTGGCAGGTCTGGTTTCTGGCAAACGACAGGGAAAAGAAAGTTCCAACCTCAAGTATTTCCTTGGAACATACTATGCCAAAAAGATCAGTCTCTGACAGGAGAAGCACTGCAGCTTTCACTATTTTTTCCCTTGCACAGAAGTGTTGTCATGTTGCAGAATTCTGCACTATTCAGAAAGTTACGCACTACAGTGCTCACTCTGGCTGTATTTATAACCCTGTTAGGTCATTCACACGTTTTGCCAAAATAGGGTATCCCAGCCTGGGCACTGTATGTACACCCACCACACAGTCAAGCCACTCCAGAGCTAAGCACAGTGCAAAGTGGTCCACTGAGGGGGGCTTCCTAGCACAATACCAGATTTTCAGTCCTGGCAATGTCCATTTACCACTCCTGCTTTTTCTAGGGAACGAGAGTTGCTTTTCTTCTCCAAGGGGATGAGTTGTTGTGCACACTTTGGTGGTTTCTAGCTATGCTAGACAGGATACATCAAAGCACAGTTTGTCCAGAATACACTTGACAGCAGCACGGACACCAGTGCAAAGCCAGGAGTTTCCAGAATCCCTTCCTCCTTTTTGTACACTAAGGGGATACTCTGCAGGGATTGCTGAGGGGAAAAAAGTTTAACTGTTTAGTAAACTGACCTCAGAGCTGCTGCCAGAGGTACTATTGTCAGACGAATGGACACACCTATTTTATCTTCATTGGCTCATTCTTTTATTTGTGGCTTCTCAAATGGTTTGCTGATTTCTGCTTTGGTTTTCAGTTTCTAGGAGCTCTTTAGATACAGCTCCATGCATACCTCATCTGTAATGGCCTCATTTGTGATGTAAACAGAGGAGGAGTAACTGCAGTGAAGTTCACACATAACAGAGATGCCTGCACCTGTTCTAAATAAAAGTGAAAAAAACCATCTTGGTTAACAAGCAGCTCAATGTGACCCGGCAATGTGTGTTTGAAGCCCAGAAAGCCAACTGTGTCCTGGGCTACATTAAAAGAAGCATGGCCAGAAGGTTGAAGGAGGGGATTCTTTCTGTCTCTTTGCTCTGCTCTGGTGACATGAAGTACTGCATCCAGCTTTGAGGTCCTCATGACAGGAAGGACATGGACCTGTGGAGCAAGTACAGAAACCAGCCACAAAGATGCTTAGAGAGATGGTGCACCTCTCTTATAAGGAAAGACTGAGAGAGTTGAGTTTGTTCATCCTGGAGAAGAGAAAGCTCCAGGGAGACTTTATAGCACCTTCCAGTATCTAAAAGAGGGTAAAAGAGAGGGATGTTTTATGATGGCATGTAGTGATAGGACAAGGGGGAATGGATTTAACTGAAAGGGGGTAGGGGAAGACTAAATATAAGGAAGAAATTCTTTACTCAGAGAATGGTAAGACACTAGGACAGGTTGCCCAGAGAAGTTGAAGATGACCCCATCCCTTCAAGTGTTCAAGGCCAGGTGGAATGAGGCTTTGAGCAACCTGGTCTAGTAGAAGGTGTCCCTGCCTGTCGCAGATGATGAGTTGGGTCCCTTCCAACCAAAACCATTCTATGATTCCATGATTCTATTAACCTGACTGGAGCTGCTATGCAAACCAATAATTGCTGCCTGTCCTCAAGCAAGGCTTGTAAATCAGGAGCATTTATTCTCATTTTATCCTTTTTGTATTTTAAAATATCAATTATTCTTAGTCTTTATGCATCAGGCTCAGTTTGAGATTTCTTCCTGGATTCTTCTTGCTGTCTTCTTTACCTTCTGCAAGTCTTTTGTAAACTATGCTGACCTGCAGGATTCAAAGTGAGTAAGATTCAACCACTTATGTGCTTTTGTCTATGTAAATAAGCGGGACATATGCTTTACCTTTTGTCCTCCTAGCCCTACTCATTTGCAATTCTGGAACCTCCATTAAATGTCTCATCATTTCCATATGGATTATGTTATACACAAATGATTGAGTACTGAAAAATTAAACTGTCATAGAAAAATATGAAATTGTGAGAGAAGAAGGGAAAAAATCCCCAAACTCAGAGGTATAAACTGTGACTGGTCTCACACACAGTGGTAAAAAAGCAACTTATTTTTCCCTTTGTCAGGATATGAGAATACTGTTTACAATCAAGTGTGGAGCACATGTAGCAATCCAAGTGATGGAGCTGACCAGGTGACTTGTGCCCTCACTGACTCCAACATAAATCTAATTTTGTGTCCTGGAAGGGATGCTGTGATTTTGTGCTGGGAAAACTAAGAATAGAGTTTGAACCACTGCCATAAGAATAAGCAAAGAACCAAACAGAAAATCATTAAAATGCCAGTGTTCATTTCTAGTCTTAATAGCTATGTACCACGCCCCTGCTCCTGCATAAAAGGGAGCTGGAAGGTGACTGTCATTTCTGGTCTTAGAGACATGTGTCACTCATTTCCAGCCTCTTCTGATATTTGACAGTATGGACCTGCCTGGAGCACAGCAAGAATAAAGGATGACACAGCTCACTGAGCAAAATTTCATTAACAATTTTCCTCCTACTCAAATAAGAGTTCACCTCTGACCCTAAAATGTAGAGTTTGCTACAAAAGAGGCACTTGTGAGGGCTTCGGTTAATGCAATCCAGTCTTTGACAAAGTCAGGTCTCTGTCTTGGAGCAATGGTTGAATTTATAAAAATCTTTGATAAAATACTACATAATCTGTAAGAGAAGAAACAGGCCGCTTCAGCAGAGTAGGTCACATTTTTCATTGTCTAGTCCAATCTGAATTTATTGTACCAAGTGAAGCTAAAAGTATGGGTTCTCAGTGGAAACCACTGCATGTCTACCAGCTACATGTTTGCATTCATAGTCATGTCATAATTGACAGTTTACTCATAATTTGCAGATTAGATGTTATATTTCGTTTTGGTAAAACTGGAAACTCCATTAACAGTTTAATTACTAGCTTGTCCAGGATATACTGTGTTGCAGTAAATACTGATACTTTTCCTTTAACATGACCTCTTCAAACAGATGGTACCTGGCTTAACACATGACACAGATTTTGCTTCATGATAAGCAATGTTGCTTGGGTTGAGCAGCTTTTAGATTCACCAAAATGGTTTCTATTTTTAGAACTATATATGACTGCCTATATACCCTAGTGCATAATGTATTATCATAACACATGACATGATAATCGAGGTTATATATTGTTATTAAAGACAAATCATGACGCTTCAGCTGGGTGAAATTATGCCACTTGTCTAAACTTTTAAATATTAGATTGAAACAAGTCTTACAACATTAACATTTGCATATTTGGAGGAATTTTGGTTTTGAAATTTGCAGAGTAAACCAGCCTCGAATATTAAATATCACTAGTTCCAAAGACAATGTATTCTATTCCACCTGTCCAGACACAGCTTAGGATGATCTTAAAGAATTTGTATGACAAAGACTGTTGTACCATCAGACATTCAGAAGAGACAGTCCTGTCACAATAGCCCTAGAATTTCCACTATTTAAAAAAAGATTAATTTCTGTGTTGGTCTACTCTGTTCTATATAAAATATTTCATAGAATCATAGAACATCCTGAGTTGGAAGAGATCCAGTAGGATTATCAAAGTCCGACTTCTGGGTGTGCACAGGATGTCCCCAAGAATCACACCATGTGCCTGAGAGCATTGTCCAAACGCTTCTTTAATTCTTTCAGGATTGGTGCTGTGACCACTTGCCTGGAGAATCTTTTCCATTGCTCAAAAACTGTTTGGGTGAAAAACATTTTCCTGATATCTAAACTAAATGTTCCCTGGCACAGTTTCATGTCATTTCCTTGAGTCAGCCACAACAGTGAAGAGATCTGTACCTGCCACACCACTTCCCCCTGTAAGAATGTCAAAGATCTAAATGAGGTTTCACCTCAGTCTCCTCTTCTCCAGTCTGAACAAATCAAGTGACCTAAGCTGCTCCTCATACAGCTTCCCCTCCAGATCCTTCACCATGTTCATGGCCCTTCTTTGGATTCTCTCTAATAGCTTAATATCTTTCTTATATTGTGGTGTCCAAAACTGCCACAATATTCAAGGTGAGGCTGTACCAGTTCAGAGCAGAGCAGGAGAATCACCTTCCTTGACTGGCTGGCAATGCTTTGCCTGATGCCCCCCAGAAAACTGTTGACACTCCTGGCTGCCAGGGCACTGCTGACTCACATTCAACTTGTCATCAACCAGGACTCCCAAGTTCTTTTTTGTGGTACTGCTTTCCAGCATCCTGTTCCCCAGGCTGTACATACATCTAGGATTGACCCATCCCAGGTGCAGAATGAAGTACCTGTCTGTGTTTATATAGTTGGCAGTTGCCAAGCCCTCTAATTTGTTGAAGTCTCTCTGCAGGGCTTCCTTGCCTTTGAATGAGTCAATAACTTCTCTAATTTTTTTTGTCATCTTCAAACTTAGTGTACCTTTGAGTCCTGCATCCAAGTCTTTTGTGAAGATGTTGAAGAGTACAGGGCCTAAGATGGAGCCCTGTGGAACCCCACTAGTGACAGATCACCACTCTGATGTCAACACATTCACTATAACTCCTTGTGCCTGACACACCCACTCCATGATATGTTTTTCCAGCTGTGTGCTGGACATTTTGTCCAGAGAATTCCTGTGAGAGAGAGTATCAAAATCTTTACTGAAATCCAAAAACATTATATTAACTGACTTCCTTTGGTCAACTAGGTGGGTTATTTTGTCAGAAAAGGAAATTAGGTTTGACATACGGGACTTCCCTCATGGCTGTGACCAGTGATTGTGTTGTCCTTCAGATGTTTTTCAATACCTCCCAGATATTCCTTATGGCAAGAAGAGGTGACATCAACCATTTTGGAGAGAAAGAGAAAGCTTAGTATTACTTTTTTCTTTGGTTTAAACTTAAAATGCTATCTAAATACATTTGTGGTGTGGGAGTGTGGTCATTTTAAGTAAGAACTCTCTTATGTGTTTCTTGTTTGTAATGTTCTTAGTAACTGAGAGTAGAGAACTGTGACTGATAAATAATCAATATCTGCAAGACATATAAATGAAGCAGAATATTAAGATGAAAGGACTCAAAAATCAGAAGAGATTTAGAGAAAATTCCCAAGCAATTAGATATTTCCTTTGTTGACAAACCTTTTTTGAAAATCTATCATTGTCTTGCTAACCAATACTTACTCAGTAAGAACTGCTTCAGCAGCAAGTAACTGAAGGAATCTGATACAAGGTTTAGTTTTTTATTATTATTGTCATTGTTATTATTATTTCTGAATATTAGAGAGTATGGATATTAATTTAAATTTAAATGTCTGTCCTTCCAGTAAAGACTATAGAAATGTAGACAGTGCATAGGAGTATTAAATTATAAGACTATATGGGGAGACATGTTCAATGTGGACAACCTGTCTCCCAGATTCAGTTCTTATACTTCATCTTTTAATTTATTCAGAATACCTTTGCAATTCACACCCTCTGCTCTCCTCTTGTATAAATCACATTGCCCCTGCTTATTCCTTTGGCAACTTCATACTGGTACCTGTTATGAGGCACCCAGAAACGAGACAATAATGCATTTTCATATTTTATCAGCCCAACTCACTGCACAAGACCTACACTTTGGATTAAACCTTAGCCCTATGAGTGCAATAGCCAACAGCTGCAGGGCTTAAATTTCTCTTCCTCCAAGTAAACAAGGCTTAGAAAAACTTTGAACTCCACAGTAACAGATAAAGAATGTAAAGGAACAATTCACATTATGAGAAATAGACCTCTAAAACATTAAAAACAAGGGATTTGTATAAGTACACCAAATCTCGTTCCTTAAATTATATTTTATAGAGAACACAGAATCCTTCAGTTTCCCTCCATTTTTAACTAAAATGGCTAAAATATTAAAAAAGAAGTCAGATATCTTCTTCAATCAGTCTTATTTTTGGTATTTTAAAATAGAAAGGGAGAATTTATCATTTCTTTAACTTAGACTGAAAAATTAAATCAGGATCTCTGAAAGTGGGTAAAATTCTCAGCAATTTCCAAGGTAACAGGAGTTGTGTTCCTCTGCCTACTGGTCACTTACTCTTGTTTCTGGCCAGAAGGGTGATGAACAACTTCTCAGTTTCTGTCTACAACCTTCAGTATAGATTTACTGCTCTATTACAGACTGTAACTTCAATACTATAGTATTTAGAGAGGTTTTTAAACTATAGAAGCAGTTCTTAATTGTATTAGCCAGCAAAAGGGAGGTCTTTGAAAAGTAGCTGACAAAGAATTTGGATCCAGGATACTCCTATAGGACTCCATGCCTCCCATATTTTCTTCTGTGTCTTTTCTCCTATTTACTGTGCTTTTTAAAGCTTATTGTTTACCTGGGAAGAAAATTCAGTGAGAACCACGAAAAACAAGTAGTCATCAATGTTTGACAATAACCAAAGAGCAGTAAATAAGGTATTAGCCATAGAACATCAGCTACTAAATGCCTGGAGAGTGGCCAGGCTGGCTGGAAAGTATGTATTCCTTTTCTCCCCTGCTGTCATTTATGTCAATCTTGAATAGATTCTGTTTTACTGTGCTGTGGATTACATCCACAGCTTATGGATATGAAAATGGGTTGCTTGCTTTGCTCTCTCTGATCATGCTCCAGTAGTATTAACACTTGGGGTCAATCTGGATTATCCCATGTTTAAAAGATGGCAATTAAACACTTCAATTCTTGATTTCTGAAAATTTCTTCTTGCTTATATGAAGCAATTGCTCCCACATAATTACTTTGCCAATTTCTTATTGCTGGTAGTCTGGGTAGTGGTAAGGGGAAAAAAATATAAGTCTGTTGCACAAGTATTCTCCCTCGGATAAGAAAAAATTCCAAGGAACTTAATGGTTGATTGGGTGACTTCACTTTTCAGAGACATTTTCTCCCTATATATTGAGACTCTATAGTAAAAATTAGCTAAGATGCAAACCTAAAGCAAAGTCCGGAGTTCAAATTTTACTGGTTTTGTGTTCAGGAACGAGCCTGGTTTGTCATCACAGGAGATGAGGGTGATTGCATGTGAGACCGTCTGGGATGCCACCAAGTGAGATACTTCCAAGTCAGAAAAAAAATGCAAAGAAAAGCAGAAAGCTATCTTTAGCATGTCAAGTACATTAGATGAAAAGATGAGATCATCCTAAATGTAAAGGAGACTTTCCTTTAAAATATATATCTCTGATGTCATGAAGTAGCTGGTGTGAAAACTTGCTCAATATGTAGTAGCTCAGATATTTAGCTCACTATTTTTGTCCTCAGTATGTTAACTAGAAAGACAGTGTCAGAACTACACAGAGTGAAGACACTTTGAGTAAGAAAAAATATTTTGAAAAAGTACAGAAATCATTATAAGAAAGATATTATTTAAAAATATTGCTAAATCCCCTTTCTAACTACAGTGGTTTAGAACTTGAACATGTCTAATCAGGACTGAATAGGCAGCTTCAAGGGCCCTGACAAAGCAGATGAAAGCAAATGAAAGCAAGATGCCTGCTTAGACTCACTGTGTGTGACCTTTCCTAGGGCTAGGCTATGAATTCCAAGTTTGACCATAGTTTTCTGTCTGCTTTTTTGAAGGCAGGGATTTTTATCTATAGAAAGAATTTCACAATATAACTATGTGGAATGGAGTACATATTTGCTCTATATTAAGAACAACATAAATCAATGATTTTAAAGATTACATTATTCTCTTCTGAAATGGAAAAATATGTGACTCTGTGACCAGATAGCAGCTACATGTCAGTACCAATGTTAAATTTAGCTTTCCAGAATTTATTTTCCAAACTCTCTGACAGTATGCAAGTAATACAAACTACCCAAGGTTGAAAACAACCCACAAAGTCATAGGATTCCAAGAGGCCGTAGTGCCTACAAGTACCCTTAGCCATGAAGGTGTTAATCACAGCATATACTGTCTCATCTGCATCTAAGAAGGTCTGCAATTAAAATTAGAACTTCTGTGCCTGATCCCAAGCATACTGCTATTCAAAGATCCTATCTGCGTACACTGGGGATGGAAAAGGCCTTTTGAAAGTAAATAATTGGAAAAATTAGAGGGATTTACGAAGATTGTAGAGCTTCCCTTTAGGACCAGTCCAGGAGCCCTGTCCTTCTGTCAAAGTACAAATTACCCCCATATGGTGATGTCCGTTCTCTCAACTATAATTTATTCATTATGCAGACTGCCGAACACCAAATGGTGAAAGCGCAGCAGCAGAACAATGGAACAGGCTTGGGAAGCTAATAAGTGTCCAATCAATGAGAACCTAATGAACTATAACATATAATACTTTATAAGGCATTNGGGGGGGAAATCAAGAATGATGCAATATCAATTTACTTTTTCCAAGTCTAATAAAATGAAATAAGCATCCTTCTCCAAAAATACAGTCATAACTGGCATTCAGGAGGGGGAACGTGTGGAAGATAGGATCAAGCCAAAATTTCTTTAAGAGCATAATTAGTGCTAACCAACTGTTATTAAATGTAAGCTTTTTGCACCAAACTCTTCCACTGAGGTAGTAAAGAATTATTTGTGGAGTTTTTTTGTACAAACCTGTTTCCCCTCTATCTCAAAAGCCTTATTTTGCTATAAGTTCCATTCCTACTATTACCGAGAAAATTCTGAATCTAGTTCTGTAGAAATAAGAATAATTATATAACATGTGCAAGGTAATTCCAGGAAGGTATTTGTCTTTCCTAAACAGCCGATATGCGGGACATCTTCTGAATAGAGCTATTTTCAATTAAATGGTGGCAAGGAAATTATTAACTCTTTCCCCAAGATGAGGGGGTGATGGCAGAGATGCAGGTGTCCTGCTGATGGAGCACTTTGCTTGGTTTTCTGTCTGCTGTGCTGTTCAATCAAGAATCTCTGTCTTTTAGTCCTCTTCCACCGACACCTACCTTTAAACGAAAAATTTCAATTTATTTGTCTCTGAATTATTGTTTCTGTGTATTTTGTTATAAAAGTTTGTTGTGTGCTCTTTTATGGTCGTTGTTGATTTAGGGTTTTTTTTATATTTTAAGTACTGTTAATCCATATTATATTGGCTTCTTTTGCCTTCTCTGACATAAAAGCTGCCAACAAGATGGTTCATTCTTGTCTCAGCCAGCTACATATATTAGCAATTCCCACAGCAGTTGCCAAGTATAACTGTACATCCTCCTCTTCAAGAGTGACTGTAGTTTTCTTTTTCTACAACAGTTGACATTAAGTGTCTTCTGTGTTTCCTGCTGCTCCTGTTCATATGTGGTAGTGGTTAGTGTCAGATTCACTATCTCTCCACTTCTTCTTCTATGTGAGTCTCCTGCTTCCTGGAATTTTTTCTATTAAAGAGAATAAAATAAATCCCTATTTTCTTTTATAATTCTGTGCTTAAATTTGATGAAAGGCATTTTGGTCACTGCATTTCTGCTTCTAGCTCTGCCACTAATATTGTGGCTTTTTGCACCAGTCACAGGAATTAATTTCCTGGGTTACACTCCAGGACCCTTGTCTGTGGCATGATGCTGTTTATAAAAGTAAAAACTGGAATTAATGTGACTTCAAACACATAGATATAAAAGGTTTTGATGATGTCACTTCCCAGATGTGCAAACAAGCATTGCTCATTATAGTCATGCATTTCTGAGAGCCTTCTTATCCTGTATTAGTACAAAACCAATAGCAAGGGAACTCTGTGAGTTGTTCAAAGTTGCAATGTGTCTGTCATTTTCTTCAGGACCACAGTCACTGGGGTTGATGACTTCTTGGATTCTGGAACTAGAAGCAATCTATGATGTAAGAGAAATTTCACTCTGAAAGGAGATGAAAAATGGATATTGTCTGTATTTGTCTCGATGGCCATTGCAAGAGATGGGGCCTAAAAAGAGTGCTTAGCATTTTAGGAACAATGGACATATCTGGGTTGTTCAAATTACTCAAAAGTCTGGCTAATGAGCTTGAAACAGTGAAATTAAGGATTAAGGAAAACTTCTCAGAAATCTAACCAAGTCTTTCTCAGCCTTTCTCATATTCATACAGAAGTAAGACAAAAGGATGAAAAGGCATTAAACTCTACTTTGGAGTCCAACTGTAAGAAATAACTTTTTGTTTGTTTTTTCCTTTATTTTTCTTATTTTGTCTTCGTCTTTTCTTTACATTTCTATGTTATTTGTTGGCTCGCAGGGCTCACATTTGTCGCCTTGGATTTTGGCATGACAGCCTCAAAGCAACTGCTACCAAGATTACATTAACAAAACTCAACCATGCAGGTGCAGTAAAACAAAAATGAAAAAAAAAATAACAAAAATCAGGAAGGGATAAAAAAATCATTGCAGGACTGCTTTGTTTTCCAAATTATCATCATTCAGTACAGATGCGCAGAAGCAGCAAACACCTATTGCACTGCGGATAATATATATAGAAGCTCTTAGAACAATGGAAGCAGCCCTTCCATACTCAGAACATGAGCTGTCGGTGGGAATTAATGTCTGTAAGATCTTCCCCATTGCCTGGTGTTTCACTACTGGGCTGACCCGGAAGGTGTGCTCACAAGGTCAAAGGGGAAGACATAGCACAGAAGATTGTAACACATGCAGGTAAAAAAGAGCATTATCAAACTAAGTTGTCATTTTTAACTGTCCTTCAGGGACTGTAGGCAGTCACCTTTCAGTGAATGGAAGCTTTGTCTGTAACATTAAAAATAGAATAAATACTTTTAACTGTTTCACTTAGCTCTTTTTTTTTCTCTTTCATTATTAGTACTGTTTTAAAGTCAGCTGTAGCATATAGGGTTAATGATGTAGAATCTCTGTATAGTGTGATAAAACTGATACTGAAATAGTGTCCCACTACTGTAGGAGGAATCTGCAATCAGGACTTCCAAGCACATGCAAAAATAACTCTTGGATCAGCCCTCTTGTCTTCCAGTAGATTTGGCAAGAAAGACAAGCCATATGTGAAACCAGCCATATATCAGTTATGTGGTCTTAGATATTTGCAATAAAACAAAGGACTTTGCTGTCAGCCCTCCTGATTTCATGAAGCCTTTACAGCTCACAGCAATGTCCCTTTATCAAAAGCCACGAAGTTATCCTTTGACATGTGCATTTCTTAGAGAAAATATTCTCTGAAACAGCTATTTATGATTAATTCCATCAGGGAAAGGGGAAGACATGAAAGGACCTAATAAAGTCAGTTTCAGCCATGCTGAATGCATCTAGATATAACAAGTGGGTGTAAAAACAATTAAAAAGAAAAGCAGTCATACTGGGGGGCTGGGGGAGAGTGGAAGAATTAAAGTACACATGCACAGGACAATAACATCAAGAAGAAAATCTTTGTGACAGTGATGTGGATGCCCTGGTAAATTAAGTGGAACTAAGACTTCATCCCCGAATTCCTCCTGGCCATTTATTTGGACATTATTAACTGGCAGTTTCATACAGGGAACATATTAGGAGTGGATTCAAAGAATTTTATAACAGGGCTTCTATTCTCAGCTAATTCTGGGTGGACAGCCTGCACACAAGGAACCAAAAGGAAGGCTGAGGAATAGTTCAGGATGAGCCACGAAGTGAGGTCAGGAGCTAATGAATAGCTGACACACCAGACGTGCAAAACCATGTGGATGTGAATAGCCCTATATGTGTGATTACCCACATATGTGGAGTTCAGTGTGCGCTCAAGCTCAGAAAAAGAACTAGTAGCTTTATTTGATGTAGTGGTGAAAGGAGTCAGGGAAGGAACTTTAGAAGTTAAGTGAGGTGATTACAGCAGTATTTTTCTGAACCGGCCCTAAAGAAAGGGCTTAAGAGAATGGAATTGTTACAAAATTAATAGGGTTTATTATTTAACAGCAGCAATGGCTTAAAAAAAAAGTTTTTATGAATTTCAAGATTATAATGACAAACGATGATTTTTTATTCAAGTATTATCAACTGTTACATTATAAACAACAGAAAAATCCAAATGGACAGATTAACATTTCTGTTCAGTTTGAATTATTTTAATAGTGTTCTCTTTGTGCAGACCCCAAGTTTTCAAATTGAACTTTCTATGTTCAATTCAGTAAGGCAGTTCAGCTTACTGCAAGTGTGTGTTTTGTCTCACTGAAAGTAGTGGCTTACAATGATGTATGTGCTTAAGGACCTTGCTATGTCACCTAGATTGTCTATTTTTTTTTTCCTTTATAAAATATAAGAAGAAAAAACTTAAAACTGACTCCTGTTCTATCATACTTTTTAATTCCTCTATATGACATCTCTGCAAACAACCTTTTTAATGAGATTACGGATTCAGATACCTGTAAAATATGTGCTTTACAATGAGTGTCTCTTAGTAATGTCCTTCTCAATATCATGCTATTTCAGTGGACTCACTACAAAAAGATTAAGGACTCTCATTCAGGGATTCTGCTATAGTTAAGTTTATAATTTATACCTCTAGACAGGGCAACAGATTCTATTATACAAATATTTGAAGCTATCACAAGGAGAGGAATACTTTAAAATAATCCTTCACTCAGAAGTTGCATTTACAGCTCTTTTCAGTTACTTTTCATTATTGTACCACAGGGAAACAGTTTCAAGGAATTATTATAATAACCATTATATTATAAATGAGACCTGGAAGCCCACTTTCACCCCAATAAATATCATTTAATACTAATTGTTGTGCAAATATGTAATAGACAACACAAGAGAGTTTTGGGGGTTTTTACTTCTCAAAAAGGTATGAAAATATTAGCAAATATTCAGGTCTCCACTACTCAAAATATTATGGGTCAAATCCAAGCAGAGTAGAGAGGTCAGTGGTCCATCATCTCAGCTTTATGCCATTATGGGCTTTAGGGCATAATAACCATTGAGGAAGCTTTGTAAAAGATGGGAAGGAAACATGAAAAAAGTTTAATTATGTCACACACAGCACTTGACAGTTCCTTTTCAATCTGATTCAGCTCAGCTATGAATGCCATTGTGTCCTCAGTACAAAGCTCCTGCTCACTGTCACACTACTTTCCATCACCCCAAGGCTATGGCATGGTTCACCCACAAAAATGCATCCCAAACCCAAATGTCTTGTGTTTTCCGAAGGGTGCACCTGTTTTGCTGTGGATCTGGTGCTTACAGCTTGCTGTCTGAAACCTTAATACCCAGAAACTTGTTTTGACAGTTTGGGTTATGTTCATTAGGAAGCCCAAGGATTGATTATTCCTTGGTGGGGGGAGGGGGTGAGGTAGGATAGAGGAAGAAGAACAAACAAAACAAAAACTTAAGCCAGTGACTAATTGGCTGAAAGGATGTCAGCGATTTCGCTCCACTTAATTAAATCTGGGACCAAATTAAAAAGAAAAAGTAATTGCCTTCAAAACTTTGCATAACAGATTGCTGGCCTCTTCTATACACTAGGTGAAAGACTTTGAGCACATGTGTGAGTGGTGTTGCTGACAGGAACCTAAATATCCTGTTGTATGCATTTGCATTCAGGGGCCTATCTTCTAGAAGGGATTAGCCTGCACTGTACTGGTGGGTTTTTTACAAGATAAAGTTAATTGAAAAAGGTGTCATGATTTTGGCTGGAAATTTCAAATCATGACCATGTCTTCTAACTGCTGGCTGCTTTCCAAATATTTCCTGATCAAAACATCTGAAAATAGTACTTTTGTTTGTTTGTTTTTTACTTTGAAAAATAAAAAGAAGAAAAAAATAGCAGTTCTTGAATTTGAAGACAACTGCTGTGTTTTTACACAAATTTTCCACTGATTTGGGGAAGAGCTCCAGTTGAGCAAAGCCATACCTGCATTAAACATGTGTAACCAAAGAGCAGAGAGTCAAGGAATTCACCCATGAAACTACAGAGCTCAGTTATAAGGCCTTTTTAAAAAAAAAAAAAAAAAAAAAAAGAATTAAATTGCTTTCTCTGCGCACTGACATTGCCATTTATTCTTTATATCAAAGCAACTTCCAAAACTTCCAATCTTATTGTGCTACGCACAGAAACACAAAACAAAAAATACCTACCTCTCAAAATACTTTGCTGCATGAACAACAAAGACCTTTTGTTCACTATTAAAGCAGGATTGGTGGACATCATGCCTAAGCAGAAGCTCTGAGAATCAGCCTTTTCCATCCTCTTCGAAACATGTATATGCACATTTTCATGTAAGTCAGCTACAGCAAAAGGACTCCTAAAGAAAAGAATCAAGCAGAGCAAAAGGAAAATATTACTTTATATTAATAACAAATGGAGTGCACAATGCATTCCGCATACAAAGGTTATCCATTTGTGGAGCTGGAAGTCAAGGGCAGTTTAAAACTTAAAGATCCCTTCAATAAACATATTGGTTTAGGTATGAAGCAAATATTCTTAGCTCAGCAGGTAGTTGGTATCTAAATCACATTCAGACTTCACATAAATACACATGTCAAAGCATTTATCTAGTAATAAAAAAAACAACTCTTAAGGAATGCAGTTCAGATAGGGAAGTGTCAGTTATTCTGCACATTTCCTATTTCCAGCTCATTAGTTTCTGCTTTTGACAGGGGTGGAGCTGAAAGAAATTCTATAGAGGTTTTTTTCTCCTCCCAATTTCACATGAATAAACAGAGGGAGGGAGTCCCCTGCCTGTCTGCCAGGCTCTTATCTATCATATTTAGATGCTAGATGCTGTCAGCTTTTAGATAGTGATGCCTGTAGGTATTGCCAGTTACCGGGAAATTAAACGTGGAATAGAAGTTAATCCTTTCCTTTCTCAAACTGACTCTGCTTTAGGAGGAGGTTTGGACATCCTTCAAATAATGTTGATGTCCAGAAAAAGGTGTCAGGACTATATTTCTGTCATTCATTACTTGCAACAGATTTCTTTTTTTTTCTCACTCTGTCCTTGGTTCACCCCATCTGCATATTTTCTTTCACCATTATGCTTACATTTTTCTCAAATCCAGATCCCTCCACTCCAGAAGTGGTAGATATAGATTTACAGTGCTAATTTTTGTTTAAATTTTCCTTATGTAAGATACTTCCCCGACTATTACTGAAAGCCAATAAAATCACACAATTTTCCTTGATTTCCCCAAAAAAAATTTCAGAAAATGAAAATTTTCCTCTAAGAACAAGAGGCAGTGAATATAAGAGTGATTTCTATACAATTCTAATTCTTGGAAAATGTCCCTATGATCACTAAAAATTACATTGAGAATTACTACCCTTGTGCTAGAAGTTAACCTCTGTAAGCTGAGATAAGATAACCACAAGGGCACACTTTTCCCTCCCAGCAAAAAAAGCACACCTGGCCATCAGGAACTTCAAAATAAAAGTATGTGTGCATCCAGGTGCTCTGTTTCAGCCAAAAATTGATAACTTCCATCCGATGAGGGTAACTCGTTAAGATGACCTGACTGCTATTACCTCAGCACAGAGTCTAAATACTTTGGAGTAGTGCTTCAAGTGATGTAGCTTAATATCATACCCAGCTGGTTTATCCTTTCTTTCATAATCTTATCTGAATTGGTAATATCCTGATTTGTTTTTAGTAGAATCCTTTAAAATAACCCCTAAATCTATCATAAAATGTGTGCACATATTTATGTGTGTGTGTCTTAATGTGGATGCTTATGTGTATGCAGATATGTGTTTGGGTAACAGAGGGTAAAGACAAAAATCTGGCATGTCCCTTTGAGTCAGAGAGATCTCAATACTATACACGTGGAAACACCCACACTTTTGGATCATCCTTTGAAAAAACTCAATTCAGATATGGAGGTGCTTTTACTGCATTGTACATTAAATACTATTGCAGAATGGCTTTCATTTGATGGTCAGCTAGAGCTTAATTTTGGTTCCTATTGCCTTCCAGATTTTTTCACATAATTCTGCTCCTAGAGTTCGTATATTTTTGAAAGAAAGAAAATTTATGACTTCTTTTAAAACCATTCATCGCATAGAGATGTAGGGGAAACAGATGTCAATATTTATCACCCATCTGTAGGATGGACTACAGTCTGCATTAACTTGTAAGCTAGCTGCAGCAGCAAAGGTCACAACATGTGTAATTTTTCTTTTGGGCTCAAATCTCAAATTTGTTGTGTGGAACTGTCATAAAGATGGTGCAATTTCCTCCTAGTATTTTGAGCAATTACTAAACACGGCAGCAATGCTGATCTGGAGATGCTCTATGACTTTCCTCTCTCACACACCCAGGAGATCAGGAGTCTGCTCATTGAGGCTGATGAGGTATTTTAGAATGCATGAATGCAGAAAAAAAAAAATCTAAAAGTGGATCTATCCTTAAGAATGAAAAGTTTTGGTGATGAAAATTTCACTTTATTTGAGAATAAAGCATAGACAGATTCTCATCAGTCTTACAAGTTTATCATTAGATAGTGAGGGAATTTACAGACATGTCATGATAGGACAAGGGGAAATGACTTTGAACTGAAAGTGAGTAGATTTAGATTCAATATGAGAAAGAAATTCTTCACTGTGAAAGAGGTGAGGTTCTAGCCCAAGTTTCCTGAAGAAGCTATGGGTGCCCCATTCCTGTAAGTGTTCAAGGCCAATGTGGACGGGGTTTTGAGCAACTTAATCTGGTGGAAGGTGTCCCTGCCAGTGGCAGGGATGCTGGAATGAGATGGTGAACACTAAAACAAAGTTGAATACATAAATTATTCGGTGCCTTACTTGTTCTGAATTTTCAACTGTACTGCTCAGATTGTGCAAATAACAGCAGCTAATAGGAGAGTAAGTGACCCAAACATGAATATAATTTAGTTTAGAGCCCATCAGGTGGCAAGATGAACCGTGTCTCTTAGGTGTTGTATATACTGAGCTGGATGAAGATGCTAACCTATGAGTAGCAGAAATATATTCCAACCACTGTTGATCATTTTTAACAAATTCCCTGTTGGTTGTTTGATATGCAACTATAAGAAGTTATTGTTTTTCCCTATTTTTTTCCTTCTCTGTTAGCCAAAAGAGTGAAACCATAATATCAGTGTTGTTTGAAAATATATTTATGTTTGTTTTCCCTATAAAAAGAGATAATAATGTTATGTTCCAATAATATTAAGTTGCAATGTTATTTGCAAGATTGCAGAGCTTTTAATTTTCTGATTATTTCCACAGTGGGAGTTTCAGCTCAATTTCTACCAAGACACTTCTATCTGTTTCAGTTATTTTTTTATTACAGCTAGAAGCAACAATAATTGCCTTTAGTGTATGAAAACATGACTGAGGAGACAATTGTTGTCCCTAAAGAGGAAAATCATCAGCATACATTTTTGATGTAAAATTTTTGTAAATTAATTGCAAGGTCCTATAAATATTATATTTACAAAAATTGTGTTGTCTGCTGTCTTCAAAGAAACAATCCTTTTTCTATTTTTTTGTAAACTGTGCTTCATACACAGTGCATTTCCTGAGGCAGAAAGCAAAAACATGGAAAAAAATATTAGCCTTCTACTTTTGTAATTTTACTTTCTACTATTTTCTTTCTTAACTCTGGTTTTTATTGTTTTTTTTCTTTTAATATAATTCTGGAAGCATCCAGGAAAAAAAATCAGTAATGCTCTCAATAATCAAATCTCATTTTCATTGTTCCACTATTAAGAGATAAAAAAATAAATATCCATATCAAATAATGAGGGAGTGAATTTAGACTTAATTTGGTCACATATCAAGAAAATAATTCAAAATTTTAAACATTATATGGAATATTTTTTCCACAAGTTCTACTCAGAAACTATAAAATGAAATCTTTTAGATATCCTGTAATGAAAAAAATTTAACTTTATGTGCTCCAATCTACAGTTATATCCTGGAAAATTACCTATCAAGACTTATTCTCTATAGCCACTCCATAGAGGAACTTGACAGACTGTCAAAGACCTGGAAGTACAGTTGTTAAAAGTCTTTTAAATAACTTGGGTTGATGCCAAGATAAATAAGACCAATTAAAATTATACTACTTTGTTTCCATTTTTCCTGTTAGAAAAATAAATAAGAGTCAGATTTTTACTGGTGGTGGTGGGGAGCATCCAAACAAAGAAAAAACAAAACAAGACCTCACAACCAACAAAACAAAAACAATTTGATTTTGATTTTTAATCAGTCTCTAGCATGTTTTCAGCTGTGTTAGCTCTCAGAATGGTGAATCCTGTGTAAACCAGATGTACAGAAATTTCACGTGATTTTGGACTACACAGGAGAGCACTCAAGACATGCATATTAGGTCTTTTTCCTATCATTGCATTTGACTGCAGGATATACAAAATACTTTGGATAAATAAAATCAGAGGCTTTTTTGTAGGACATGGGCAATGCTACAGCTGACATCAGGAACAGTCATTAGTTCCAATAGATATTTCAGCAAATTTACTCCAGTCAGAATGGTACTTACTTTTGAGCAGGCAGAACACTACATTAATATCAATTAGTAAATTTGATCCTACAAAAATTTTAGAAAACCTAGGAAAAATCATTATTTAGAAATCCTGCTTTCATAAGAAGTTCTGCTCTCCAGAGAGGATCAGGGACCAGATTGCACAATCAATCACAAATAGGCAAAGACATATTTTGATATGTCTTTGACAACCTCAGAGCAGGTCAGCATGTGATTATTTACTTATTTATTTCTTCTCAAAGACACAGTACCAGAAGGTCCCTTTTTGAGCTACTCATAGCAACATATTTCCCACATACCAGTGGGCATTTGTGTGTTATAAAGACTCCAGCTCACCTGCGAGCGCCAGAGGAAAGACGGCAGTCCTCTGGAACATGGAAATTCATTTCCAAGTGATACAAATGAGTAACAGTCCCTGCCATAATTCATTCTAAGCAAGTTCTCAACATATTTACCAGCTCTATGGGATTAACCAGTAGTATGCTGATGAATCAGTTAGTATTGAATCATCTTGTGTTTGAGAAAATATTCATTGTATCTATCTCATACTGCTGGTTCAAACCACATCCACTATAAACAAAGCACGGCACCTCAGTGCCAGTAAACTGTGTATGGTATTTTAGTCCAAGAAGTAGTCCATGCCTATATCATCTATATCTAATCTATATCTATCTATGAAAATAACTAGGAACAGGAAAAATAATTGAATCCTAAGTAGTTGTGCGTTATCTGTCTGCTCTCGTATTTCAACACTTAAACATATTTCACCACCAGGAATATGAAAGGGTTAAACACCAGCAGATTTCCTGTGCTAGATAACTTAATGAAAAACATTTGCAGTGCTTTTTAAGAAGAACTGCTGCTGGATGATAATCTTTGGTATATCTTCTTTTTCTTTTTTTCCACAAGGAAAATGTAGACAAGACAGACTTTGCTGTAATTCTTCCTAATTGCTCTAATGCATTTTGTTTTATTTTATTTTAGTGTTTTCAGCTTATAAAAACAGTTAACATCCATTTGTTTCCAGTTTTAATGGAGATAAACTCCTTCTTTTCGCCCTGAAAAACTTCACAATATGGTTGGAAATGTCAGCAATAATTAGACAAAGTGATTTTGAAAACATAAAATAGAAACAATATATCTTTTTATAATGGAATCAGTTTGTCTGATTATCTCAAACAATGTACATTTCCAACTGCCCAGGAGGGTCATTAGAGCTTATGAAAATCAAACTCTCTTTTTTCTGCTTCATATGTCATGGACAACAATATTGTCTCCAAGATCATTATATATTGCTTGGCTTTATAAATATATGTTAGACTTTTTTGAGCTACAGTGACCATGGAGCATGAAATGCATTTAAAAATAAAAACAACAGGGGGAAAGAAAAAAGAGAATCATATTATTAACTAAATAACTATTACATAGAAATTATAAAAGGAAAGATAACCTTGCTGAATACGGTACTCAAGAGACCTCGGTTCAATTCTGTCTTTGGTCACAGATTTCAGTGTAACCTCAGGAAAGTAATTTCTACCCTATGCACAATGAGGGCTATTTGCCCCTTAAAAAAATAGTTGTGATAGCACTCCCTTCTGAGCTGCTGTCAAGGTGTGAAGCCGAATTCAGAAGTTTTTGTTATACCTTTGAGACACACTCCTAGAATAGACAAGAGTATCATGTTACCCCTTTTGCTATTTGTAGTCATGGGGCTAATATTCCCCTACTCCCACTGGAGAGTTTATGTATACAATGCATTAGTGTGTAATAGGCATTCAGATACCATGATGACAAGGGCCACTCAATGAGAAAATATCTGGAAAGAGTAGGAGGAATTAAGCTACAGCTATCACTTTACATTAAAAATAGTTTAGTATAAAAAACAAGGAAAGTCTGATAAGTTTATCTTATGATCAATTATTATCCTGCACTCTAGAAAGCTGGAAAGCTATTTCAGAGATGACTTTTATATCTGTTTAGTTTGTTTTCCTCTAAGTGTTGCAATATGTCTGCTCTACCCTGTGTCTTAAACATCTTACTTTTTCTCAATGATCATGAGTTTTCAGTCTTCACTTGACTCTTTCATATTCAGTGACTGTGTCACCCAGCAGAATAGATTTCCAGGAATGAGCTGCTTTATTTTGAACAGGGCCCCATTATATCAGGTACCAAAGTGCTCAAGGAAAAATTAAAACTTACAGGAAAAGTGTAAAAACATGGAAGAATTTCATTAAATATTGTATGTTCTAAGGCTTCTGAAGATCTTAAGCTACATCTGGAAAATATCGGTAAAAAAGGCAAATACTTTTCAGAAGTAATCTGCAATAGTCAAATTAAGCATTTCTCTTCTGTAGCAATAGTGCATGCATGCTCTTGTTAATACAAGCAAATGCTTACCAATAATGAACTCTATGTATTGGCTGCAATGTAGATATGTTTAAAAGTATTTTTAAAGTACACAAAGGAATCAATAAATAAAATCCTTTTGCTACTCCAATTTGTAATTAAACAATTCCTTTCAGCCAAACCTTTGGTATTATATACTGCTTCACTTTCTCACCACTGTTGAATGCAACATATTTTCCTTGGCTCTCCAGGTATTCCAACACTGTTAAGGGTTAAATCTATCCTACCACAGTAGATTTATTTGAGGGAAGAGAAGGAGGTTAAGAGTCCAAGTTCTGTAGTCCATTCACACTGCCTAGTGTCTAGGCCTTAACTGACGTAAAAGGAGGGAGAAGTTGCCCAATCTTCCAGTTACAATATAGTCTGATATGTTCTTAATTAGCAGAAACAAAAGCAATGAAACAGTATCAACATTTTTTTTTATTTTTCATGTTATTTTGATCTTCCAGAGTTACTGAGTGCTTCTTTAGTCCAGCGACTCCTTGCCTAGTGACACAGCTATATCATGATCACAAATCCCAACTTCATTCCACCTTCATTCTCCTATATTTCTTGTCCAGTGAAATGCAGGTTCATTGCCAGAATAAGCACAGATTTTGCAGACTGAAACAACAGAGAAGGAGTTACACTTCTCTATCTTGTTCTTCCTACAGCAAAACACAGTACAGAAAGCAAAGCTCAGGGAAAAATAAACGAGACTGAGACCCCAAGGTTCTGTAGACAACATTTGCAGACTTCATCATCAAAATAAAGATTTAAGAAATCATCAATCAACAGCTCAAATATACCAGAAGAAAAAGGCTGAATTTGGGCCAAGACACAAATTCACACATGAGGCTTCCACATGGTAAATAGCCAATGTTTGCAGATGCACGTAAAAGCAAACATTGGAAGTCATATCAGCAGAGAGGGCAGGCCAGTCGTTTTAGCTCTCCTGATCAGACTGAAATAATAATGAATTACACAAAGAAATGGGACACGAATTTTCATTTTGTGTACTGGTACAACAGTGTAAAGGACATAATACAATCAATCTCCTGAGAAGCTGACTATCCTCATGCCCTACCTGAAATCTGTAACTTTGTCGGAACTCAAATGCAGGTCAGTGCTCTCGGCCATAAACACCAATCAGCCTCAGCCAACCAGCCTGCTGCTCTGTATGCTTTATTCTTGGAGAGGGAACCTCAAGAAGTTCAACTTTGTTCAATTGTAACATATTCTCGTCAGCTTAATTTTTCCATATCATGTACTTGTTCTGATATTTTCCCACTTGTATTGTTTGCTTGCTGAAGCTGCTCTATTCATGGTATTCACTAATTGGTGTTTGCCATCAGAACAATTTGATTCTAGTTCTAATTATAGCAACAAGCTGCTTTCTTGAAACATATTATGTGTGTTTCGTTATTTTAAATTGTTATCTTCTATATTAATTACAGAAATAGTTGATCTTTTCTTTGAAGCCAGCAGCTGCAAATTCTTCCCTTTTCAAATGTTTAATAGGTGAAACATCAGGTAAAAATCAAGTGAAGTTGTAATATAATTCTCCAGAAGAAGATATAGTAAGTTACGACACTTTGCCTCCAGACTCCATAGGGTTATGCTATTCAGAGGTACTGAACCATATCCTTTAGAATAGAGCATAGCAAGCCGCGTGCTGCTCAGCTCAATTGCAAACCCAAAGCCCCTAAATATATCACACAGCAATGGCAACATTACTAATAGGACTATCAGAATCAAAGGAAGCAGAGTGATGCATCTGAGAAGAGCCTTCATCATTATTCTGTGTGATTTATTTATGGCATTGTTAGAGAGATTGTTTCTCCCCCCCCTCCTTTCCCTAATCCCTCTAGGTTAAGAGTGGGAATGAAAAGGGCAGCAGAACTCAGGAACGGCCTGTACACTTGTAATCCTACAATCATAAAGAGTGGTGGTCTAGTACTATTTGCAAGGCATTTTACTAAACTGACTAGTTCACCATCTTTGTTCTATCATGTATTTCCAGTCCCCAAATAGAACAGAGCACAGCACACAGAGCAGTAACTAAGACTGCTAACAATATAATCATACTTTTGGCCATATTTATTTGAAGGCCTCTGCCTATTTTAACCCGTGATGGAAAATTACTCTTATTTATAAAATGAACAATAGTGAGTGTTTCCAATGGGCCTAAAGACTTTTTTTCTCCCCACTAGAACAGTTGTTAAGAATCAAAGAGGAAGACTTTATGTTGCTACTAGCAATGGGAAGTCCTTAGTGTTTCCATCATATTCAAAATTTGTTTGAATAAAACATTATGATTTTTTATCTATTGATTTCTTTATTTAGAATCAGTTAGATAACATTGATATACTTTAGAATAAGAGCTTAAAAATCCATTCACTGATCAAAAAAAAGAAAAGAAAAGAAAAAAAGGACAAAAAAGAAAATAATTATCTTTAAAGAAGACTTAGAGGGAAATAAAAACACACACACACACACACAAATACAAACTCTAAATCTTTAAGGAACATCCAGGATTCCCTGAATTCAGAATAGTAGTATAAATCAGGAGTTTATAATAAAAGACTAATGCTACTTTAAAAAAACATCAATAGCACTCCTAAACATATTTCAACCAATAAAATAATATTTTGCAATTATAAGACATCTAAAATAATGCTCAGATCATCCAGATAGTTACAACTGCAATTTTCTGTACCCCTCTTTCATTTTCTCTTTCTTATATGTCCCTCCCACTTTGCATCAGACCAATTAATATCTTTCCTTCTCTAATAGGTCTCTGGGTAATTCACAGAAGCATTTGTCTGTGTGGCCTAGCATTAAACAGAAACTATTAAACAGTCAACTCCTATTTTTTTCTGTAGAATTAATGTCCTGTTAACTCCTACCATGCCTTGCTGATACGTGGTATGTAGATTAGGTATCTTAAAGAATTTATGATGTATTTCTCTCACAGCCTCAGCACAACCTCACGATTTAATCCAGCATGCAGTAAGTCTGTTTTAGTTACAATATGGGAACTCTTCTTTAATTTTAGCCTTAATAATCAAAGTAGAAAATGCAAGGAAAGTCCAACACTCTTCATATTACAGTAACCATGTTGAGTTTTGTTATTTTTGATACATTTACACATTTTATGATTTGCTCTTAAAACATGTATGAAAGTGACCTGAGGAAAAGTTGGCTGTGTGAAGGAGGAGGAGACCAAACCGTATAACTGAGGCTTAGACCATACTTTGGAGTAATTTCATATTCCATTCTATCAATTTTACTAGAAAAATGTGCTCTCATTCTTGAAGATCCAAGTATATGAGCACTGACTCACCTCTATAAGTAACAGCATTCAGGTCCCATTATATTCCATTATGATGATTAATAGTCTTCAATGAATTTGTACAAAAGTAGTCCGATGCATGGGGAACATTTAGATCATTACCAGCACATGGCTCATCTCCTGTAGTCACATTGACGACATGACTCCAGCTACCATGCAAAATTGCAGTGCTGGATCAACACAGGTGTAGCCAGACCTCCTTTCACCCCAGGGAATTAATTTTCTTGCTAAAACACAGAGATGTATTCAGAAACTAGCCTTTTGACATTGCTTTATCAGGCAGAGTCTACGTGCTAAGGAGCCAAATGTGTTGCCCCCGTTGTTGAAGTGTCCAGCGAGTTGTGACCAGTGCAACCGCAACTGCAGCTGCAGCCACACTCAGAAACAAGACACTCAGCACCTCAGTAGGATAAAGTATGGAATTGCTTCATTTCATTCTGGTTTGATCAGATTTTAAAGGACTCTGAGATGCTAGTACTAACTGCAGAGGCCCAGGAGCTGGATCTCACAGTGCTTGTACAAGGATCAATGATTTAGCCCTAATATGACTTCTTTTCCATTCCAGGGCATTAGGCTCTGTACAAATCTCTTCTGTAAGTACTTATGAACTCTTGCTTCCTCTCAGGCAATTGAATGAATAAATCTGCTGTGTGCAGAAGAGCATGATTTCCTCTACATGGACTACACTCCTTTTTCAGAGCTTACTTCACTAACTTGATAAAGTATTTTTTACCTCACTTCCCGAAACACAGCCAGCATCTGTGTCACCTGTGGTGACCATGCAGCATGGTGCAGGGCAGGTGGGAGTGAGGTGGGGAGGGCAGTGTGTAAGATTTCCTCCAACTCAGTCAGTTTGACTGGCATTACGTTTATCATAGAAGGTTATCAGGACATTTATCATCCTGCTACTTTATTAAAAGAAAACCTGATGTCCACATGCATGAGCAAACTTTTTAAAATAAGGAGGTAGTATATAGATATCCAAATAATCTGATGATCTGGAGGATATTTACCTCCATCTGAAAATTAACTTGGAGAAATCTACAGCTTTCACATTACTGAATCACAGAATCAATTAGGTTGGAAAATACTTCTGATATCATTGAGTCCAGCCTTTGATCAAACACCACCATGTCAACTAGACCATGGCACTGAGTGTCAAATCCAATCTTTTCTTAGACACCTCCAGGGACAGTGAGTCCATCACCACCTCAAGTGGTCCACTCCAACGTTTAATCACCTTTCTGTGAATGAAATCCTCCTAACATCCAACCTGAACCTTCACGGGCACAGGTTGAGACTATAGCTTCTCATCCCACTATAAGTTGCCCAGGAGAAGAGGCTGATCCCCATCTGGCTACAACCTCCTTTCGCGTAATTATAGAGAATAATAAGGTCTCCCCCGAGCCTCCCCTTCTTCAGGCTGAACAACCCCAGATCCCTCACGCACTCCTCATAAGATTTGTTATCCAGACCCTTCACTGTATTTGTTGCCCTTCTTTGCACTCACTCCAGCACCTCAGTGTTCTTCTTGAACTGAGGAGCCCAGAACTGGGCCTAATTTATTATCAAAGTCTTACTAGTGACAGAATTAAAAATCGTGATTGGTGTCCACATATGGTAAACCAAGACACGAAAATAAAGCAACTTGACTGAGACCAGTGAGAATGTCACTGTCAGAGCCCAGATGAGAAGGATTCTCTTTTTTTGGTGTATAGTTTATTCCAAGCCTTAGTGCACTCATTATGCACTCCCTGAATCACTGAGCTGCAGGCAGTCAGACTGAAAGAAAGAAACCATGCATTCAAGCCTATGGAGACAAGTTTGTGCCTCTCAAAAGCTGTAGTTTGGTGCAGAGAGGAGAGAGTCAATAGAAGCCATAGCACCTTTCACTTTGGTAATAATGAACAAAACGAGCCATATAGAACTTATCTGTGGGCACTGACGGTTGTTAGAATCCATGTAACAGGCTGTGAAGTATAGAAAATTATTGACATCATATGTGTTTATATTTAGGTTAAACACTATTGTTTTTATAAGAGAAAACTCTTTCTGGAAACAATAGGCCAAATTACTTTTTCTTGCTAATAACAATGATGCAATGCTGCCAGTACCAACAGTTGTTATTACAGAATCTGCTAACTGAAAACACGAGGCTTTTTAATGACTTGTATTTTACAAAGACTCCAATGCATACTGATGCTATTTTACTTTGTTTGGTAGTCAAGACGGATAAAAGCAATTTGTATTTTGCATTTTACTCATTATTGCACTTTTCCTGGGTATCCTTCCTTCTGTTTTCATTTCTTCCATGAGGGAAAGTATACAAAGCTCCAATTCCTGTGATTTTTTCACTATCAGAACTAGTTGATGAAATCAGTCAGCTGAAGGGAGGAAGGCAAATCCTTCTGGGATCTACAAGGAGTCAGAAGAAAAAGAGAAGGGAACTGAGATGGAAAATATACTTCCGTCAACAGAAATAAGAAAGGTTTCCTAAAAATCCAAAGATGGTTCCATCACAGTCACCACAGCAAACATTCTCTGAACAATGTTTCAGTCTATCCCATCAAAAAAAAAAAAATAAATAAAATTGACCATAGCAGTTTTTGAGAAAGCTGCATATTTTATATGTTTTTCAATAGCTAACATTATGATGAGCACAATCAGTTCTGATATGCCGAAACTGGGACTGTAAAATAGAGGTACCTTGCCATTTGCCACTCAGATGCAGTTTAAAACAGTCTTTGGCTTTTCACCATAGCTGACAGGTTAGAGATACACCAGATGTGGAGAAGATGCAGCACACTGAGAGCATAAATTGATTTTATGCTTAGGTTTAAAATGGATCTCATTGTCACTGAAATATTAAGCACTGAACAGAAAAAAAGCTACCAGATTTTACAGATGCAAATTTAAGCTCCCATGCTTGGCACAATAACGAAATACACAGCATCCCTTGTTGTCCTTACCTTTGAACTGCAGGTAACTGTACAGCAATGTTACAGGACAAAGATATACTTGTGAAATATTTACAAGCTGATGTCTTTGCAGCCCCATGGGATCTGTGAAGAGTGCTTTTTTCCCCCCCACCTCTCTCTCTCGGACTTTAAATAATGAGGAGCAGAAAAGCTATGAGACAACATGTCTGTGTGTCTCCTTTGAAATCTTTTCTTACATTACCTTGTTATCTGTGCTCAAGAGCAGCAGGTATTCCAGTAGTTCAGAGTTTGTCCACAGTAAAAACACCCAGCAAAACATAGTGCCAGTAGACACAGCCTTCAGTTCCAGGTCCAGTCAGCAAAACAACAAAACAGATGCATGGTACAACTGAGTGCTTGGGAGGATGTGTATGTGAAGGGCTGTGAAGGCAGAATTTTTACCATGCCAGTTAGTTAGGAAAATAGCTATTTTTTATTCATCCTGGAAAACCATGCCTCTATCCTAATCAAAGCTCATAAAATACCTTTGTACAAAAAGTTATCAAACTTCCTTAATATTACAGCCTGGACACTTAGTGTGAAAGGCTGAATCCTTAGTATTAAAGCCTGACTTCCCCAAAAAGATGAGAGAGCTGGTTGTTCCACTGGTCACAAGGATTTGGATCATTTTATTCAATTTAGCCCTCAGTGGTAACTGTTGAGAAATACTGGTACATATAAGGATATGGAGATTTTACTATAGTCCTGTGTTATGCAATAAGGAAGACCTATCTGAACCTGGTATGAGGCATGAGCTAAGAGATTCCAATTTTTTCCACACATCTGAGTCAGCCTTCAGTATATACAAGACTAAAGTCAAATGAGATTTAACAAATTAATCCACCCGGGCACCCATCAGTGCAAGTACAGTCCTTTTGCAGAGGAGACATCACTTTTTTAAGTGCCAGTGCTCTGTGAGTTTTAACCATTTTTTTATCCATTCTGCATTTCAAAGATGCTTACATAACAGGTACTTTCCCACACTGGCCTTAAAAGCCCTTATTCTCTTTCTTTCATTATTTCAACAGACTAATAGTCGTTGCAACACAGGTGACGGTAAATCAAATCAAGTTGAAATGTGGGCCTGACTCATTCTCAGACGATATATGATTTGTTTGCACTACATTATCTTGGAAACCCATAAGCAATGTGCACTAACTACATGTCCGCACATGGCAAGAAGATAAATGCTCTTAGTCAGTAATATAAAATCTAAATAAAATTACAATCAGGTTTGGATATTAAGATAGCTTTGCAACACCCTTGGGGCACTGCACTTATCATTGGCATTATTTGCATTAGAGTAGTGTCCAGAGATCCTTCCTATGATCAGTTTCAAATTGTGCCAGGCTCTGGAAAACGTGGGAAGAGACAAAAGTTTTGAATGCTAAATAGATAATTACAGGCAAAGGGTGGGAGAAATAAAGGATTGTTATCATCGTTATGTAGAGCTCTGAGGTGTGCAGATTAAATTCTTGTTATAGTCTAAGCACAGATGCAAAGCAATGTTGGAGTCCAAGTTCACCTCACATCCAAAGAGTTTGCACACAAGCCCGTGTTTAGGCTCCCACTGGCTTTGTGAGAGTGCTGATAACAGTGAGAGAGATGGCTTGAGTCTGCCTTTCCCCAGCTGCACAGCTACCTGCAGCAGTTGGGAACAAGGTTGGCTTGGCTTTCTTGGCCTGAGGCAACCTCCACGTATGCTGTCGTGCTGTCCTGTGACACCTCTACAGTGCTGATCAGGCAAGTTTGCCCAAGTCCTTCCCATACAGGCTTAGAGCCCTGCAGTGTAGGATGGACGGGCAGGTGAGCACAGGAACAGCAAGCTCAAACACCTGAATGACTGCTCAGACAACATGGTTTGTTGTTTGGTTTGGGGTTTTTTTTTTTGGTGGGTTTAGTTTTTCTTCCCTCTCCTCTCTGGGAAAGACGGTACATCTTACTTAAGACCACCAGAAAGTCAGAGTGCAGCCAAAAATCAGACACTCGACACCAGTTCATCCAAAAGTTCATCTTTCATCTTTAAAGTGAGAGCTAGTCGAATTATAGAAGTAACTTTCTAGAAAAATAGGACAAGTGGTCTTTCAACGAGTAGTGGAAAGAATCTGTTGACCTCCGAGGAAGATTCTTTTCAAGTAACATTTCAATGTGCTCTCCATACATGCTTACAAACTTTTGACAACAATGATACAAACACCCAACACAATGCTGGGCTGATGAAAGAGGGGGTGGATGTTTATGTGCTCCTGTTTCTCCCTATGTTGGTAGTGATAAGAAAATTACAAAGTGATAAGTAGCAATCCAAGTGGGAGGAGCAGACATGAATGCTTGATTATTTGCTTAATTAAGCAATGCTGACCACATCAAATTGTAATGAAATTTGTGTATTTCAATACCATGCTTTTTAGTCCCAGGAAATAGATCAGCTACTTGTCTCT
Organism: Serilophus lunatus; assembly: GCA_013399895.1. Taxonomy (NCBI): domain Eukaryota; kingdom Metazoa; phylum Chordata; class Aves; order Passeriformes; family Eurylaimidae; genus Serilophus; species Serilophus lunatus. The sequence goes on along the minus strand of VXBA01003007.1, from coordinate 253,214 downwards.
GAATGGACAGTGAAGGAAATCTTTTCAAAGGCATAAACGTTGAGTAGCCTGGATGGTTATCTATATTTTTAACTTTGGAGAGTGTATATAATCAGTTAGGATCAAAATCTCACCAGGTGATCCAGTAAATCACAAAATTGTGTTTAGGTAAATGTCACAACAGGCTGGAATAAGGCTTACAGACCTAGACCTTGTATTACAGCAGAGCAAGTAATTTCCTCCTGCTTAATTTCTTTAATAAGAACGCAAATTTTTTTTCATAGACATAATAGGAACTCTAGTCATTTTTTTTGGAAAACTATTGTTATTGTTTTTTTATATAACTTCTGTTGTTCTGTAATTCTAGAGGCTCATGTCTAATCCCATATGTAACATGTTTATTAGATGTAATATTTTATCTCTTGGATTCAGTGTCTGACACTATAATTTTGTTCTTACTTCAATAAAAGTGTTTTCCCTCCTCCTCCCTTTGTCAGAATCTAATGGTTTCCTTTATCACAATAGAAAGTTAGAAAGGTTCCTGGCCAAAAGAAAAAAATGGACTGTTATGCGTCTTCATCTTAATTCAATTTGTATCATAAAATCCAAATCAAATAAAGTAACTTTAAAATATTAGAAACTGGCAGAATTGAGCTGGGATTTTTTGTTTGTTGCTTGTTTCTAATATATGGGCATGTGGTGTCAGTAAATCTGTAGCTCATTGGCTTTGTTACCTGTGTGAACACAGAATGAAACAGTACCAAATGCTCATGTGATTTCTGGTTTTCTTTGGGAATTCACTATCTATGTGCTTTAATCAAGTGAAAATACATAGGAAACATTCCAACTTTCAGCTGACAAAAGCACAATATTAGTTGTTTGATGAGAACTCCTCTATGGATACAAATTCCACATGGGTTTTCCTGGGCTTTGTAAATTTATTACAAAATAATATATTCTATACACAATTAGACCATGAATGTTAAAAGAGTTAGTAAAGTAATTTATTGGGGATGTGAAACCATCTAGGAAATACATATAATTTTTACTATCATGTAGAACACCGAAAGCATCTGAAACCTGGGTTTTCAGACACAGAAAACGTTCTCACTAGAAACATATTCTTTGCATAACACACTCCCGAAGAAAGGACTTTTTTATCTCCTTTATCATATCTGGGTAGAGTTTTGCTGAAAGCACAGTCAAACACCACTGTTGAATACAGAGGTGGGAAAATGTTCAACTTCTTTCATATTCATTTTCCACCCAACATCTACATAGCTCACCAGTGAAGCTGGTTTTTGTGCAATCCACCCAAAGGTTACAACTTATAGGTCAGGGATGGGAATGCACTTTGAAATCACTGGGCAACAGAGAATACATACATTACTGAGGTGACAGGTATAGCACACAATGATGAACCTTCTGTCAATCTGAGAGAGGTTACATTGATATCGGTTGCCAACATGTCTTTCTCCTATCTNTGGTACTTCAGATAGCGGTTTTTTTTTTTTTTTTTTTTTTTTTTTTTAAAGGGGGAATTCAAAAAAGTATTTTTTTTCTTATTATGGAAAATGGAAACAGAGTTTATAGTGTTCACTAGTGTCAAGTGGATGAAGATTTAGGGCCCCAGAGCTCAGGAGGTCTCCCTTAATCGTACTGGCTGTAGTCTCAGCAACATACTTGCTGCCTGAACTGAGTCCCTCCTGAGCTATTCCAGAATCAGTGATGACAGCCACATTAATGTGCACTATACTAGAAACAAACTTCTCCAGCCCAATGTCAGGAAAGCCAAAATAAGAGCATGGCATTCTCCTGCTTTTGTAATTACTTTTTCCATAATTAGAATTGATTACAAAACATGTAAAATAGGCCTATTTCAAAAATGATCACGTTAGCAGATTGAAAGATTTTTAGTTTTGTTAAAGAGGTGCCTGTGTTTCACATGAAAAAAAGAGTAAATTATTACATGAATAAAAGGAAGTGAGTATCCATGTTTGTTAAAAGTTCAATACAACTCTATAACTTTAGCACTATCATGAACAGATCAGAATACCAAATCTATGACCTGTACTCATATCTCATTATACAGACTTTGTCTACTCTGTTAAAGAAATACCAGACCTCATCAGATAACAACAGAATATTAATATTGCAAAGGTTAAAGAATCATGCTATCTGTAGTTATCTCAGAGTATCTGGTATAGTTAGTGTAAAATCTTGCGTCAAGATCCTTAAAGTTTAACAAGATCACTGATATTCAGTATTTCTGTGAGACCCCCAAAAAATCTCTTATTTTTCTCTTATTTTCCCAACCTATTGTGATGCTTGAATTTTCTATATATTTCCTCTGCACAGATAAATGCTGGCTTTTCTAAACGAGGTGATTGGGATGACATTTTTTTGGTGTCAAAATGAAATCCTTCTTCCACTGAAAAAAAAAACAAAACCTCAGAACAAAATAAAAAATTGTCCCTAGCATAAAGGAGTTTTAATGCACATGAAATAAGTTGATTTTGCCTGAGGCTAAAATTTTCTAGTGGAGCCTATACTTGAGATCATTCAAGTGCTTCCTTGAGTTTTCTCATTGTATCAGCGTTTGCAGGACAGTGCCTTGAATTTTTTTTCTGTCATACAAAGTTGATAGATAAGAAGACAAGATTTAATTGAAGAAACTCTGAGAAGTCTTCAATAAATCCTGCATTTCTTTATCAGATAAATATGTTTTTATAAAAGAAGAATCAAGAAATATAAGGAAACTTTGGTAGAGATTCTGGTATGAAATGCAACTATAGTCTGTAATGAATATCACTGTAGACTATATTAGATACTTTCTCATTATTGTATGAAAACTTTTTATAGGGGGAAGGATTTGCTCATTAAAAATATTTTTATTTTACTTTGCATATCGGATTTTAGAAATCCATTCATACCATGGATTGGATGAAGACATAAGTTTATGCAAAGACTTTAGCTGCAGAAGACCCGGACCTTACAGAGGATCAGCTTTTCCAGAGTGCTATTACCAGATTAATACACTTGCTTAAATAATGCAGTGCATATGAACACAAACTATGGAGATATGTCTGAGGTTGTCAGCCTTTTCTGATTGTTCCCATCTCTGTTTCAACATATATGCGGCTGTCTTGCTTGTTCCAGTACTTCAGCATAACAAGGAGTGAACCCAAAGTTTCCATATAGAAAAGTCTGATGCTCAGGTTCTCCTCACCTAATTTGAGGTACTAAACTAAGTAGTATTTGCATTAATAACAAGGCTATTTATGCCTCTGTACAAATACAATAAACAAGTTGTCCATGTTCCCATTTCAGTAGTAATTTTTTTTATTTCTTAGAGTTTTCCTTTACTGTGGAAAGGTGACTTCAGCATCCTTATCATACACTGATAGACAAGGGTGTACTCAAGGGCACAACTGTCAATACCAGTTAAAGTGATGAACATCAAGAACATCACCATTAATATCAATGGGGCATGAAGATATAAAACTGGGGATAACAAGTCTGTAGTTTGATCTCATTAGGTAGACTACAGGAATCAATCATGTTTCCAGACAGTCAGTTTATCTGTCATGTGACAACAAAAATTACATTTAGAAAATATAAAATACTGTCTTTCCTTTGTTAATTTTTAAGGAAATGTAACACAAGAGGTAAAGCTTTAAGCTTTTATTTTAGGCTAAGTGTCCGGTGTTATCTTGCAGATTTAGCCACAACTACATGTGACTAAAGTCCATCATATCCTTAGAATTTAGCTTTATTAAATTGACTCTCTCCCCCATCTCAATATCCATTAAATTATTGTTCTTCTCCTCCTCCTCAGTTCCCCAAAAAATACTATTTATTAATGTTTAGAGAATAAAATCACTATATATGCATTTTTGCTTATTAGCTGTGCTCACTGCCTCATCATTTGCCAAAATCGTATTTCTTGAATAAGGAAGGCAGAAACAATATGAAATCAATCTTTTTTGCTTGGCCAGATAAACATAAGACACAATGGGAGTAAGAAAGGCAGAGAGAGAGACAGATAGGGAGAAAGAAAATAAAGCAGGAAAACAGCAACACCATCCCAATGGTGATGGATAACTGAAGTGAACGTGTCAGGATGGTATTATGTAAATTACCAAAGCAGCTGAGCAGTGCACTGATGATTACAGAGGATGTGAACAATGTTGTGGTCCCCAGGTGCCACCATGCCTTGTTATTTTTTCTTCCCTCCAACTACCCTTGGGGTAGATTCTTCCTGACCTGAGTCCTTGAAAAAAATCATCCAAGAAATACATTCCTAAAAAAAAGGTTAGAGGGCATCTATGACATTTCTCTAAAGCAATAGCTGAACCTTGTGTGTTGCCAGTTTAACATTCTAAAAAGTGCTTTTTACCTACACCTCTGAAGGATTTGACTTATCAAATACCTTGATTACAGAATAGACTCAAGGTCAACATGATTTTAAACAGAAAAGGGAAACTGAAAGGTGAGAAACATGCATTCAATATGCGTTAAACTATATTTGAAAGTTGCTCTGTATTATTAGAAAAAACTTTTTTCCCTCTCATTAAACATCCTGTGTATCTGTGTTTGAATTTGCATGTTAGTGTTTGTGTCTATGTTCACTGCACTGGTTTACATGTCTCCTTTTGGGGGGGGTAGATTTAAATAACTGTTGAACAAGATTGCGAAGTGATAACTTGCTAATTAGCCCTCGTTTGAAATTATTCCTTCTTTGAGATGAATGTGGGCCTAAAACCCAAAATCCCACAGTCCACTAATAAGCTCATAAATTATAAAGACAAACATTCAAACCCTCTGCAGACTTCTCAGGATTGGATTTTAGAAAATAACAAACCTCCATTGGTTTAGGTTATGCAAAACGACTCGTCAACATGTCAAGTATTTCACCCAAATGCTTCCTTGCAAACAGTGTTAGAAATGAAACAAATCCTAAAAAATATTATTTAGAAAGATTCTTAGTGACTTTAAAATAAATTATTTTGACCATATTCATAATCAATTTTCACAAATGGATGGAATTATATTATTTTATTAGCTACATGTTTAGGACATATTTCTACTAGATTGAGGTTAATGTATATTGATTACAGAAAGTGTCAATTACAATAATCAAAGTTTCATGGAGTTCAGAAAAACCTTAACTAGGTCTTTCTACAGGAGGACAGGTCTCACATGCAGAAGAATGTTACAGCAAGGTGGGATTCTTTGATTTGCCAATCAGTCTAGACGACTAAAACTGTTCTATCTCGTGTGGAAATTTGGGAGACACATACAACCATGTTAGTTCTTTATTTCTGCACAGCATCTATTAAATCACATCCAATCTCATGTCTGAATTCACTGGACTCTGAAATACCAGCAATAAATAAGAATCATTAGCATTTATGCCTTCAGTAAGAGTTTCTTGGAGTAAGTAATGTAATGCAATATCTTCCAATGTGTGCAGAGTAGCAGGCTTTCCAGCTGTGCTATGGGCAGCCTCGTGGGACTAACAGGAGAACTTGGTAACTGACACTTGTACAGGTTTAAATTTGAAATTGCATTTAATTTGTATATCATTATGTAATCGAGAACATTAACCTTTAAGGCAAATATAGCAGTAAATAGGCATCCTGCCAAAAATATTTGGAATACAATAATTAATTTAATGGCATTCATGTCTCTGGAGATTATTACAAGGCCTTTTTGTGGCAGATTGTATTTGTTCTGTTTACGTATGTAAAGGGGAGCACTGAGTGAGGGAGGGTATATGCGAGCTGATAGAAGTCCAGAAATATTCAATTCTGGAGTGTCCCTTTCATGGGACAAGGACAGCATCAGCAAATGTATAGATTCAGTGATGCTTGAAGCACTTTACAAGGCAAAATTTATCCGTCAGATCAGTACGACTTTTTTGGAATTCTTTCTTAACTACTTTTCCTGGAGTCTCTGTAACTGTCATGGAACATGATTTTAGTTTAAATTCATGACAACAGAAAAATAAACAAGCTTGGAGGAAAATAAACTAGACTGACCACATAGAGAAACTTTATCATGGCCAACTTATCTCTGGTTCTGTCGTTAATATACAGTAGTTTGGTAACCCAAGACATCTTAAAAATGTCAGAATGCAGAAATATACTTGTATCAGTAAAGTTGCCTGTGAAATTTCTATCAGTTTGGATTTGGCTAGATTGCCAAATTGTTTGTCTGGCCAAACTCCTTCTACATGCTTGAACTCATTGACGAATAGTAAAATAAGCTGTGACGCAACTATTGGTTCTTTCTTGGTTCTCTACTATATTGAATTCAGGAATTTTTTTATATGACTTGAAAAATAGCTCCTATAGAAAGGATATAGAAAGTCTCCTTCATGTGACTTTGTCATTGCTGTATTGTGTAAGATCGCCAAAAACCCTTAAGAGCACTGTCTTGCTAATTGTTAACTGGGACGCTCAATGGGACTTGAGGACCCGATTCATTTAATTGCTTTTGAGCAGCCAACACAGTTCTGAGAAGTGTCAGACATTTGTGACCAGATTAACTTCCATATCCTGGTCCAATTTTTCAAGAGAAAAAGCATCACTTACAAAAAGCCACTGACCCTCAATTGTTCAGCTTTTCTGCTGAACCCAGACTACCTATTGGAGGAGTTATTTTGTTCCACTTGTTTTTTTCATTACAGAAGTAAATAGCTATAGTATTTTTATAATGTTCTATTTCCTTTGTTTTAAAACATTTATTTTAATGTGCTTTTTCACACACACACAAAAAAAATAGTACTTCTGGCAGTGTAATAATAACTTGCATTCGGATTGTACCTTTCATCTCAAGTGATCCCAAAGCACTTTACTACCTTAACAAGCTAAAACACACTATATTAAATACTACACATAGGGATCACTTCACCCATCACTAAAACAACCACTTATGTGGTGAAATGAACCAACTGTTTAAGGGCTTGGTTCCACAAGGTGTTGAGCTCTATTAGCCTCATACAATGCCCACTGAAGTCAATACAAAGATTTCATTTGGCTCTGAATTAGAATTTATTACAGTCTTCTAATACAGCATTTAGGAACACATTTAACTTAAGCACTTGAGCAGATCCATTGGCATTAATAGAGCCTGAATTTGCTTAAAGTTGAGCTTGTGAGTTTTTTTAAGCGGGTCCAGGTGTCTCAGTGTTCTACAGTACAGATTGCAACAAGTGCTTTGACACAACATAGAGAAGCAGAAAACAAAATCTGAAGAATACCCTAACTCATTAAATTCACTTCTGAAATTAGGTAAAACAATTTAAACACAGTTACCAAATGATCAAGACAACATGAAAGAATTTTTAGTCCACTCTTCAAAACATTTGTGCATTCACTACATGTAAATAAGTTTATGTTATCAACTCTGCTTTCTTATCAGTGCTTTATTATTTTGAGACTGTAAAATGATGAATGTTTTGTGTTTGCAAATCGTAGATTCCTCTTAATGTAATACAGTAATTCATTACTCTTCTTCCTGCACAGGTAGCTGGATTAATAAGATCTCCTACATTAATTTATTAATTAAGAAATGGTAGAAAAGACTAGGCCTGTAAACTGGAGCAAAACACGTGGAAAGAACTATAGCAAAGCAACTGGAAGAATACTATGGCTGCTCTGTTTAACATTAGGCAGCTCCAAGGATGCTACTTCTCACTCTCAAAGACAGTAAGGTTTTGTGATACTGGAAAAGATAGTAAGTCCAGGTCAGAGCTGGGACAGTAATAACCCTTCTTCATAACCTGACTGCACCCTTCCATGTTAACATACTGTGAACTGAGCACAAGTGACAAAACCAATCCATCACTGCACCGCCAACACAAAGAAGAATAGAGAGGTTAACAGAAATTGATGACATCCCTGCTTGAATTTTACACTGATTCGGCCAGCTTTACAATTGAAACAGACAAAGATTTATAGTCCAAGCTAGGACGCTGGCTCTCCTTGATTGCCATGATTTTTATTTTTTTATGCGCTTCTGCATATTTATTTCCAAGCTCATCACAGGCTTGTATCATTAGAATGCTGATTTGATTTTACATTCCAAGAGGAGTAGACATTATGCAGCCATTTGCATGATGTGAGAGAAATCACCATAACGGTTTGTGATATCGACGACCAAAATGATCGGTAATGTTCACCTGCATAAGCAGGATTGTGTAATTTTTTTTTGAAATTCAGATTTTTTCCTTTTGCTTCTCCATCTGTGAAAAAAAAAAAATTAAAGAAGGAATTATTCCATATCCTGTGGATGAGAAATTGTGTTTTGTCATGCCTCCGAGGGCTACAGTGGTATTGAGCTTTTATGAATTCATTTGATATCAGGGCTGAGCGTTACGAGTTCCAACACAAATTTTTTTCCCCATGACATTATTACTGAAAGCTTTTATCAGTTCATTGTGACAAAAAATTGATTATTATCCTTGACATTTGATGGATAGCTTTCATAAAAGTGCTTTTTTTTAGGGTCTCTGTGTGTGTGTGTGTGTGTGTGTGTGTAAGCCTGCACAGTTTTCTTATGAAGGTTCTATTTTCTGGAGAGGAAAAAAAATCAGGCAACAACCACTTATTCCATTGAGTATTCTTGAATCACTGCTACCTGTTAAAAAGTTGGAAGTGAAATGACAATCCTGCTTCCTTACAGCTTCTTACACATAAACACTAAGAAAATGTACATTCACACAGCTTAGAAGTAAATTTGAATTAGTAATATAACTGTTCCATAGACAGCTGAAAAAGGGATTTTGAAGTGCTTGAGAGAGATGCATTGATAGACACTCTATAGTTAAGGTTAATTTGGGCCTTTGTCTTTGCCAGATTCTAATATCTCTTTGGAGTTGTTATATTTTAAACAAATGTTCAGCAGGTGTCTGACAGAAGAACAAAGCTGCCTTTAAATAGTCTAACTCTTGTTTATTGTGTTCTAGCAACAAGAAGCAATAGGACCTGACTCGTTCTGAGCAATGCCAGAAGCTGAAGCTAATGGTGATTCAATTACCATCTCACAAATGGGAATATTCACCTCTGTGTGTGCATTAGTGTTGATGGGAGATCTGTGCTTGCCTTGGGAGGAGAATATACTTTAAGAGAATGTGGCAGAACTGTTTTCTTCTTGAGGAAATGGCTGCTTTCCCTAGTTGCCATTCTCAGTGATGTATTCATAGGAGTCTTCCCAGGGACCCTTGTTGAAATGAAAGGTGGGAGGATAGTGAATTTTAGAAAAATTTATGAAGACAGAAAGTCAGCCAGAGGCCAGACCAGCCATTTGCTAGAGAAAAAGGGCTTTAGAGAAGATAAGATTAGTTATAGGAACAGATTTTAACCTTTTGAAACAAATGCTCTTAAGTGTCAGCTCAATTAAGAAAAAAGAAGTAAAAGACTTTTGTGAACCGTGTGCCAGTTTAAAACATGTTCTCAGAATCAGCGAAGTCAGCAGTAAACTGGAAAAAAAAAAAAGTTTAGTCTTGCTGTTACTATTGTATACATGCCAAAGTGATTCTTGGTAGTTGACTGGTGTAGGACCAGTTACAACAGAAGTGAAAGAGAGGAAGAGGTTACAATGAGAAGTCTCAGCCCATCGTGTTAAGTCCCAATATGTGCCCTGCACTGACAGAAGTGATTCAGTTGCTGGTGTCTTCTTAATTCTTCCCCTGGATTTTTCACTTCTCTCCACTCCCAACAAGTCTGCTTTGGGTCCAAGTTCTGGGCCAAGTTTACCAAGTGGGGACCAAATATAAATGTCAGTACTGCTGTAGGAAAGAAAAAATTCTGCAGTGTGTACTTTGTATCTGTTCTTGCAAAGAGGGATGGTGTTAACAACAATGAAAAAACATGTTTTCTTCTAGTAGTACTGAGAAGAAAGGAACAGCATAGCAGTTTTGAAAAAAGATAAGCTAAATTTAACTATGATTAAATAGTTCATAAATGATAAGTTCAAAGAAATGTCACACTAATGTATTAATCTTGGAAGACCTGAAAAAACTCTGGGGTTCTGGAAAAAAATGGTTCTTGTGCCACTGTTTAAGATGGACAAATACCTCATCAAACTGTTGTCTCATTAAACAGACATAGAGAGACTAAGTTGAGGTGATGAGAGATGAAATCAATGAAGAATTAAAATAATGGCAATATACACACTGTGAATCAACACAGCTCAATGAAAAAAAAACTTTTGAGTGAGTTGATGATTTCATTGGCAAAAATTTCTAAAAAGTATTTGATTTCATTAGGATTTAAAAATACTGCAGGTAGAGAATTCATTAAAAGCTTTCTAATTTATAGTTTTTGAAAATGAAATCTAATGAAAAAATAATGCTTTTTTTTTTTCTTACTGGCTTCCTTCTGACCTGATTCAAGTCATGACCTGAGCAGTGATGTGCAAAATGACATACAATCAGTCTTGTTAAGATTTACATACACAAAAACAGTATTACAGTAAATAATGAAAAAGACATATCTGATGAACAGCCTGGAAGTTACAATGAACTGGGCTTGCTAGAGAAAGATTCAACTATTCAAATGGCAATATTTCATATCTACTAATAAAGACTGCAAGTCTCTATTCCCTTCTGAAAGAGAAACTAATTTTGAAAAAGAAACATCATAAGGAGTTGGAAATTTTTGGGATTCATATGATATGAAAAAGCATACAATCAGGAAGTTAAGGAAGCAAATATCAGTCCTCATATCTATGGCCAGAAAGTGTAAGTTGATGTTTAACCAGTGGAATAATTTATTTAAGTATCTCATGGCTTCTCCAGTTTTTGGTGCTGTAAAAAATGAAAATCAAAAAAAACATTTTCTGTCTTACCAGCAGGCCTTATGCAAGAGATATGGTCATGTTGTTCCCTCAACTGCTGAGTTTAAATTATCTCTGAATTCTCAGCTTCATCAAAATAAGATAAAAATATGTAATTTTCTATGAGTTTCATAAACTAAAGTATTATGTAAACTGAGATGCACAAATTAGGCACTGAAAGCAAATAAAAGGTAGTATTAGAGTACCTAAGAGCTAGTTTCAGGGCCAAATTTGTGTGTATTCAAGGTCTTTTGAGCATTCTTGTTTGCAATGTCACCTGCCTATTGTGTCTTAAAGATTTTTGGTTATTTTATTGTTTCTCCTAGTATGATATCAGGATTTTGTCTGCAGCTTTCAGATGATAGGGAAATGTGTATTGTCTACTACTTTTCATGAAAAGACAGAAAAGACACTGAAAAAAGTCACATGTAGGAAGTACACTGGCAAATGGATCCAAGACTTAGTGCTCAATAGCAGTGCAGACTTTTCAGAATCTGGGTTGTCTTAACTTGACGAATAAGACTTGGCAAATAACCAGGCTTCCTCCAGCCACTCCTTCCCTCACTCTGCTTAGCAGGACTGTGTGAGAAAATAGGATAAGAAACTTCAACCTATGGGCTGAGATCGAGACAGTGAGATTTCTTACCAATTGCTGTCACTGACAAAACAGATTCAACTTGAGAACAATTAATTTACTTTTTATTTTTACCAATTAAAATAGACTTGGGTAGTGAGAAAGAAAAGACAAACATTAATACACTATTTTTTTCTTCCCCTGACAGCAAAGGCCAGCCCTGCAGCACCCCTAACTAAGAAAGTGCTACCACAGACACCCCATACTACATAATATAAAAAAAACCCCACTCTATCAAGTGCTTTCAAAAAATGAAATTATGACATTTAAATTGCATCTGGATATTGTTTTTATATGTTACATTAAAATTGTAGGAATTACTCTAGCTAATTTTCTTCACAACAGCCTTTTAACCAAGCACAATGAGCACAATTCTCCCTCTATATAGTAACATTGCAAACTTAATTTTAAAAGGCTGATTTTAGTTTTATAAAATCAAAATTCATTTGTATTTTTCATTTGTTTAATTTCAACACTCTTCTGATGCAATGAAAGATCATGGTTTTATTTCATCTCTATGATGATGACTGCATTTGCAGTGAGACATCTCTGTTTTGGTTCTAGATAAAATTTTATTTAAACTACAGAATTGTTCCTGTATATATTGAAGTAAATAAAGTATTAAGTTCTTTTCTGGATCTTCCTGTCAATAACTCATTTGTTGTAATGAATCTACTAAGAAACTAAAGTACTATTTCTACCAGAAATAGAATATCTGCTGCAGAAAGGGTTTTCAGGAATTTTAAAATTTGTCTGCCAGCACCAATTGATTTCACAGAAAAGAAAATGATGATAGGTAGGGCAAAGCAGGGCAACTTTGGGTCATTCAGATATCCCACTTCAGAAAATTACGAAGTTTTATTTTGATTTCAATGCTTGAGTCTTTGTTCTATTAGAGCACTTGTCATTCTGTTATGATTATAATTTGACAAACTATTTCTAATTGAAAAGTCAGTTTCCATGAAGAAATGAAATGTCTAAAATAATCCAAAACCCAAGCATTTCAAAACTGTCAGAAATTTTCTTTATAGTTACAAGCAAAATCCTAGAAATATCAATCCCATTTCACAAAGCATTTCTGGTAGCACTATTTTCCAATGCACTGTAAATCAACCAACTTTTCTCTTAATGCCCTTAGTCTTAATCTCGCAAATTTCCATTCTTCCTTATCAGTTGCCAGTTTGGTTCATTTTGCACACAAAGTTCTAAATTTAACAAGTAGGTTTTAGAATTAGGCTTAAATGCAGAACTGAAAAGAATATTTTAATTATTTCCCAGTTCAAGTGGTTTTTTAGTTAGACAGGTACTCAGGATAAATTAGCTAGTATGTTGAATTTAAGAAAGTAATGCACCGACAGAATGACAGTACTTTACACTTAATCTGATTTCTGTGCAAATCAAAAGCAGACACAGGTAGAAAGATACCAATAGCCTGAAATATTTGCAGTACTTTTCATGAAACAAAGAATGAATTTATTTTCATGAATAAAAGTAAATCAAGTTTAAACCGTGAAGTTGGAGAGTATTTGGAGAGAATGAATAATAAACTAAAAATAAATTGTTCTCCTTTGTTGTGAGTGAATTATGCACATTATTCTGAACAGATTTTGTTGAGGTGATTTAGCCATAATCCACTTGTTTTGTGCTTGCATGCCTAAATTTAATGTATCATTTGTACAAAGATGAATAAAAGACTGTTTCAGAGATATAAATATGCATATGCAAAGCCAAGTACAGTAAGATTGAATCATCTCCATATATTCTGTAACAGGAAAATAAAAAAGATGACAGGGAGCATCAAATTACCTTATTTTACTAGCTTCTCCCTCAAACACATTTTTAACAGTACAAAACAATATAATTTGTTGTGGCGTGCTACTCCCTGTGCTGCTATTAAGCTATCCAGGTGATGTTCTCTTGGGAATCCACTTTGAACAGAGGCCTAATTCCAGACTGGATCACAACATCTGCACCAGATAGAATTTGTCATCTTGTATCTTCAAGCCCATTGGCTGTTGCTTAGCAACTGGTCAATCTCACAGAGTATTTGCCATGACAAATTAGTAGTGTTGTTACCATGACAACCAGCTTTGTTACTTAATTAAATTGATTTGAATCAGAATTGGCTTTCGGGGAAACAAGTGTGTTGTGTGAAGTAGTAAACACGAGCTCGCAGCTAAACCATTCATGCTTTGATGTAGTAGTCACTAAAATCAACACCATCAGGAGGAAATCCGCAATCAAGGCCTGAAATCACTCTGGACAGGCTTGCTTGAGATTTTAATTTCCTTTTCCAGAACTTTAGAGCACACTGGATGTGCTTAAAAATGCTCAAAAAAACCCAAAACCAAAACCCCCAAAAACCCACAAAACAAACAAACAAAAAACCTCAAACTGTAACCCAAAACAAACCAAAAAACAAACAAACAGAACAAAAAACCATCCCTACCTCTCAGGAAAACAACTAGATATAAGCTCAAAACCAATGCTCCAAAGTCTTGATTAATGCTTTCCAATTGCAAGTAGGGAAGTTACTGATCATGAGCAACCGATTGTAACCATCTTATATTTGTCACTAGAAATTGCTCAGCTTCACAAAGAGAAAAAAAATCAGATCATGTGGGGTAAAGATTTAGGAATGAAATTTCTTGACATTCTTTCTATTTCTTCTCCAGTGGTATCTTGGCTGCTACCTTGGAAGTCTTAGTGTTCACCGAAATATGTGACTCTGCCTGGCCTGAGGAAGTGAGGGAAATCCCTTCTTTTGATACTTAGGGCCCAGGAATCATAAAATTAAAATAAGGCAAGCTAGAAATTCAGATTTCACACTACTGGCAAATTTCTTTTAGCAGAAACACCTACACACTTTTTAATTATGTTTTCTACCCTTCTTATCCTCTTTGCAGACTGACAGAGGCACAGGATTAGCATATTTATGTTATACATATATTTAATGAATGAAAACTACATGTTAAGTATGAGCACAGCTGTTGCAGACTTCAGATACACAATCTCACATTTTTTCAGATTATCTCTGTTTTGTCACCAGTAATGCACGTATGGCTGCTCTTGCTGTCTTCCCTGATCTTCCTGCAAATTTAACTGCACAACTTAAGTTGCATTTTCCTTATAAAATATTAAATGAACTGCTTGGAATGATTTGAAATTTCTCATATGTGACTGATTTAAAGCTCGAATGTGCCGTTTTGTATGGATGTTCCAAAGCTTCAGCCTATGTAAACAATAAATGGGAAACATCAACCAAGTGGTGACTCACAAGGGAAACTGCAAAATGTTGACAAATTCTAAATTGCAAGGTGCTGTGTGGCCTTGCTACATCGCTTGTGTGCTATCTGTATTTCACACTGCTATCATTAGAATATGCAGACTGCCTACTGAATTTCTCTGAAGTAGATTTTTATTTCTATAGACATTATTAGGGGAGTCTCATTTTTTTAATGCACTTGTTTTGAGAGTTTGTTTTTGTTTAGAAGCTTCTAGAAAAATAAATCATTTAAAAGAGAGAAGAAACATTTGCATATATACCACTAGCAAAACCAGCAAAGACTGTCTGTCTTTCACACCTCTGAACGAATTCATACAAAGTGTTTTTATTCTTATATTGTTTTCACAAAACTTAGTAATGCAACACCTGGTTTACAGACGTTTACATGGCAGTTCCAAAAACATTGATGTCTTCTGTTTGTAAATATTATCTATTATATGTATTACCCTGATACAGTGACTTCGTCTTCAAAAATCCTGTAAAAATGTTAGATTGTCCTTCTCATACTTAAAGCAGAATTAATAATAGGAACTGACACCTTTATTATACAGAGCGAGAAACCGCAGAGGAAAAATTAAGTCATTGTCAAAAGTTCAGAACTCAGAATGACTGTTCACATATCTGTCACGTATATCAATGTTATGCTTCAAGTTTGACCAGGTAAAATTGCCACACAATAAAGTATTTTCATTACAAGTGCCTTTGTATTTTTTTTGTGGGGCTATAACTGGAGGGAAATAAAAATGGATTATTAGAAGAAAATGAAATTCTGATGAGTGGGGGGAGGGGGTTACATATTTCATTTGTGTTTTTCTAAGTCAGACTTTTGAAACAATACTGTCAGAAAAAAAGTTGTTGACCTAAAAATAGTTAACAATGTTAATAAGAGAAAAGTATAAGGAATTAAAGTGGAGGGAAAGTGTGGAGTAAAGTCATGCTCAAGGGGAAGATACAAGTCTATAATGGATTGTGTTCCAGACTATCCACAAGATGCACAGGTAATTGAGAGGAGCTGAAAAGCCATGCCTAAGTCAGAAACAGAGCAACTTAGGAAAAAAAAAACATGCAAGGTATTATCTTTTTTTCCATACATCAGTATGGAAAAGAGTAAAGGTGCAATAGATAATTTGTTGCATGGCTTACTACTTATTTGTGTGATTAACAACAATCAGCATCTTCTAATTAAGGTAAAGTAATTTCTCTCCAGATAAGAGGAAATGACATGTCAGCAGATTTTATTTAAAAGAAAAAAAGATATCGATACCGTAAATACTTGTATTTCTTTTTAAGAGTATTTGGCCTTCAGAGATCATAATTAGACGAATATTAGGGGGTTAGCAAAGACACAAATTTAGAAGTTGAGGAACGTGTACAGATATCGTTCACCAATGCATGGGTATTCTGTGAGCAGGCATAGAAGAGAATGACTAGGGGTTTAAACATACAGTTTCATTAGTGTAATTTCACAAGAGTATTTGCACCAAAGCCCTATTTCATGAGTGATGGCATGATTCCAGAAACAGAACTTCAATGACTCAGCCATGGCTGAAAAGGAGTCCTCGGCTTCTTCCACGGCCACTTCACAAGGCAAGGGGCTAGGTCAGTCCAAGTGTGGCTCAGGCAGACAAATCATCTGACCACCAAGACTGATGAATTATGCTTCTTGCCCTTGGGCCAAGCAGGCAGATACTAGACACTGTCCGTTCTTATTTTAGTGGATTGTTAAATAGACAGTAAGTGTGCTCTAACTTGGCTTAGCCACAGCTAAGGGATGTCACAGTTTTGTAATATTCTACTTTTCGTTGAAATGATTGAGGAATAAGCTAAACCAGGAATTTATAGGCATGGCAAACAGCTTTCAGCTGTTTGATATCACTTATCAGTCCCTCAAAAATAATAAAAATTGGGAGCATATCTTTCTTTTCAAGGTTATTGAGTGTTTTTACATTGAAGGTGAATAGTTCAAAATCCTTCTATAATAATCAACTTCATATTCCAAGAAAGAAATGTTTCTCTTTTGGAAATGATTTAATATTCTTTTGTAGCTGATTATCATCTTCCAATTCACTATAAGAAGTGATGGGTCAGTAATATTTTTCCTACCTACACCTCAAGATTAAAGGTACAATTGAACAATTAAAAGCATGGTCCTTCTCTCCTCCATGAACAGTGACAGATCTGAACTATGAAAATATAAACAGATGCAGCAGGACTAATTCTGATTCTCCTTAAAGCTGGGTAGGTCTGGAAAAATTTTAGGGAATTAACTCTACAAAGCTCTTATGAATTAGTTAATAAGCTACGCTTCAGTCACAGACTCATAGAATCAAAGAATATGCTGAGTTAGAAGTCAAGTCCATCAAGTCCAACACCTGGCCCTGTGCAGGACACTCCAAGGAAGGGCACTGCCCAAATGCTTCTTGAACTCAGACAGGTTTGGTGTTGTGATCACTTCCTTGGGGAGCCCTTTCTGATTCTCAGACTTCTTATGGGTGAAAAACCTTTTCCTGATATTTTACCTAAACCTCCCCTGACACAGCTTCATGCCATTTCCTAAAGTTATTTCATTTCTGCGGTGGGTTGACCTTGGCTGGATGCCAGATGCCCACCAAGCTTCTCTTTCCAGCCAGAGAGGGGAGAGAGAATAAGATGGAAAACAACTCATATGTTGAGATAAGGCAGTTCACTAAAAGAAAAACAAAAATGCATGCACACAAGCAAAGCAAAAATTAGCAAGGTTTATTCTCTACTTACATCATGATGTCTGGCCACTTCCTGGGAAGCATGGCTTCAAGCATGCATGATGGTTTCTTAGTGGGCAACCATTCTAGACAATGAATGTCCACTCTTCCTCTTCCATCCCTTACCTTTTGTGTCTGAGCTGTGTCATATGGTATTAAATATCCTTCTGATTAGTTTGGGTCAGCTAGCCTACTTGTGTCTTCACCCAGGATCTTGCCCTTAATTGGAGGGAGAATGGCTACAGTCCTGATGCTATGCTCAGCAGAAGCCAAAACACTGGTAAGTTATCCACACTTTTCCAGCTTCTGATGCAAAACACAGAACAATGAGGGCTGCTATGGGGAAATGAACTCCATTCCAGCCAGACCCAATACAACTTCACAGGATTAATATTTGAAAAGCAGCATTCCTAAAAGTTGGTAAATGTCATTAAAGGTAAATGAGGGATAATAAATAGGTAAGAACAAGTTTGCAGATAAGGGTATCATGGTTTAAGTTCTGGTCTATAAAAATGCGCATTTTAATAGTTGTAAAATCCCACCTGTAGAAATTTGGATAGAATGTCATGAAAGCTAACCATAGTTTTAACTGTGGATGGTTGTGATAGGTTTTGTCTCAGATAAATTATGTAGACAGTATTTGGATGCAAGGACAAAGAATATGTCAGAGATGAGCCAGGTTGCAAGCCTGAGTGATATGTAAGATGAAGAATTTCTTTCTTTTAAGCCTAAGAAGAAAAGTAAACTCAAGGCAATAGTTACATCACTCTAAACAGATGAGATGACCAAGACTTGTGATTTAGAGCAAAGAAAGAATATCAAAGGGTAAGACATGTGATACCACCATAATAAGCTGAAAGTGGCTGTGAAACAATGGGCCAGAGAAGAGATGAAAGAGAGGATTAGGGGAAACAGGAAAACAGGTAAGAAAAAGAGTCATGTCAGGAGAGTGAAGATGAGGTTTAAGGTGTGGGATTGATTATGCCAGTGAGGTGAACATGATTTTTAATTTTGACTAAAAATCCTTAGTATCCTTGCTGACAATTGTTTCAGCTGAGAGGAAGATTTTTCAGTGAGGATAGACGTAGGAATGAGAGCAGAAAAATCCCAGACACATGCTTCTTTAAAACATAAGAAAAAAGAAAGGGAAAAAGAAGGGGGAAAAAAATTAACACCTCAAGCATTAGGAGAAAAGCAAGAGGCATCATTAATGGACTCTCTAAGATAAGAAAAACAAAGTCATGTTTGTATACTAAGAGAAAAAAAGACAGAAAGTCAAGAAAAATATGATGAAGAAGATGAGGAGATTCTCCAGAAAAAAAAAAAATCTGTAAAACTCATGGGAGAAGGAAGTAAAAGGTCAATATGGGAAAATCATATAGTTACTCTGATATTAAATGGGAACACAAGATTATTGCCTGATAAGTAATCTTGGATGGCACTTTTAATTACTTTTCAGTTTTCTGTATTGTACAGGGAAAATTATACTAGTTTCATAAGTACTGGGGTGGCTAGGAAGAGCTTGCTAGAAATTTTTAGTGCCATAAGTCTGATTACAATTGCCCATGTATTTATTAGAATAAGTTTGTGAAGATACAATGGTGTAAGAGAAAACTCAGCCTGGAACAGGTCTAAATCTTGACTGGAGAATCAGCAAGAACCTAGAAAAGTGACTATTATTCTTGTAACACTTCACCTATTCAGAATTTTATTTAATTCTACTGATCCTCCTACTGTTCTCTAACACAAAAAAAAATACCAGTATCAAAATGACATGTTACTAGCTTATAAACTCCATTTCCTACTCCCATTTCTTATTTGTAATATAACCTCAAATATATATGTAAATACATATGAATGTATATATACATACACACAGACACTATAAGATACCTTGCAAGATCTACAAAAAGATATACTTACCAAGGAAATA
Organism: Serilophus lunatus; assembly: GCA_013399895.1. Lineage (NCBI taxonomy): Eukaryota > Metazoa > Chordata > Aves > Passeriformes > Eurylaimidae > Serilophus > Serilophus lunatus. The sequence continues at coordinate 233,796 of VXBA01003007.1, read as the reverse complement.
AATATTACCAAGAAGACCTACTGTCCTTTTTTAAATTGTTGCTTATTCTCCATCATGTGATAAAAAATATAGAAGTTTGTAGTTCCTTAACCTTCAAAATTTTGTCTTTTCTTCATTTTTACAAAGCACTTAATAAATATTACATTACATAGAGAAAGTACATCTGAAAGCATATTGTCTTAATAGAGCAAAACAAAGGACAAAGTTAAGGTTGAATGTGTGGCACGGAAAGGAAATGGTGTTGAGTGATGACAGATTATATCGCAGATAGAAGAGGATTCAAGTTTTCATTCACAGAATCAGGAGGCTGAAAACGACATCAAGAGGGTCAGCTAGTTTGTCCCTCTGTCCTAAGGCAAAACCAACTGTACCTATGTCATTCCTGACAGTTGCTTGTCTAATCTACTCTTAAAGATCTCTAATGATGGAGATTCCACAGCTCTCAGATCATCTTTTTTTAGTACTTCCCTAATCTTTCCACTGGAAGACATTTCATAATATTTCTATAGACTATTCTTTGTCTCAATTAAACCTATTGCATCTTTCTTCATCTAGTCAGAGAGGCATCTATTAATTTTCATATCTTTAAAATTTTTCTTCTTCGAAATTTTTTTTTTAACAATGAATTTGATGTGGGATGCTAAACTTTTGTCAAGCAGGACAGAAAAGATCCATTAAAATTTTTTATGTTTTTTCAGTTTTTTGAAGAAATTATTTGGAAGTGGGAGCCTAAAAGCCAAGGGAGGATTATAGACTGATTTATAACACTTTTTTTTTCCTTTACATTAATGGAAATAAAGAACTGATGAGTTTTAGGAACATAGTATACATTAAGTGGTAAAACAATGAAAAGAGCACGCTTTTATATGAAATGTAACATTTGAAAGTGTTAAGGTTGAGTACTCTTGGTTGAGAGTACTGAGATTTTGTATCCATGTCTCCAGCTGACAGAGATCACTGCCCACTGGCAACTACAGAGTAGAGAGCAAAGAGCACCCTGAGGAAGTATTGCACTTTACTGTCACAGTCAACCTAAAATCTAGCAGTCATGACCTCACACTTGACTTTTTAGGTTCCTGTGGCTGTAACTAACATTATGGATCCTTTCAGGTAGCACACAGCTTCTGAGCACTGCCTTCAGAAATACTGATTTATAAAACACAATGACTTTGTAAATAGCTGCTCTAAATAAGGGGGTGCTGAAGTGGCCTGAATACATTTTATTTTCCTTCTTTTTTTTTTAGACTCCATCACCAATCTAAGTCACCTGATTCTTGACAATGCATTGATGATAAGAAAAATTGAGTCAAGGATCTTCAGAAGTCACATTGTTAGCAAGAAGTTAGATAAAATGTGACTGCACTGGCAATATTTAACTGCAGAAAATAAAAATACGAAATGTTAACATATTTCTAGCAAACTTTTCTCTATCCTATTAAAAAAAAAGAAAAATCAAATAATTCCTCAAGTAAAATTGATCTTTGTCTCAAACTAAATAATCATGAGGAAGTTCTTGTACATATTCTCTTTGGAACTAGATGATCTGACCTTGGCAAATTACTTTTAATAGATGTCTATAAAATTCTTGTATATTTACTTGTTTTGATCTCTTTTCATTTTTGCCATCACTAGATGCAAAAGTCTAGATATGCCATGAACTTATGTGTTTGTATCATTTACTATCGAGTTTGCAAACGTTTTTGGTTGTTTTTTTTCCCCAGAAAAATGCTTTTGATTTTGGGGCATTTTCTTCAGTTATTTTGTACTCTAAAATATTCTGATTTCTATGAAAATGATGTGAATACAGTGAATTTCTATAAAAATGCTTAATTTAATGAAAATTAGCTTCATTTTAAAAAAACCTCCAACCTTATGTAAGTAGAAGAGGAAGAGAAAGGAGTAGTCTGAGAAAACTAGTGTGTGTCTGTGGTGGGGGATACTTTATTTAAAGCCACTAACATTCGTTCTGCAAACAATTTGGGGTAATATGGCACTGAGAGCCATTTTCCCATGGCCCAGGGACTCCTCAAACCAGCCTTTTTGTTTCTCGTGCAATCTATGTACCACAATCTAATCTAGTATAGCCAACAAGATTTACTGTCATGTTTAGAACGTGTTTTAAATAGTGATTTACCATCTCTTAAATAAATGTTGCTTGTAACAGACTGTCTCTAGTTTAGTTTTGTTTTCCCTATTTGCCATGAGGATCCCATTTTCCCCTTAGTATGCTGACAACGCAACTTTGTTAAGGCTGGTTGGTTCCATTTGCATTGGACATCTCTTCTGCATATAGATTGATGAGTTTAATCAGCGAATCAGGAGAAAGACTTGCACATCAATCAGTGTCAGTTTTCTTTCTAATTTCTGATTTGCTACTTCTAGTTATCAATGCAATAAAATTATGCTAATTTAAAATAAAAGCTTGGAAATAATGCAAAGTTAGTGTAAAATTGTCAATAATCCCAGGAGCTCTACTGCATTATGATCACTGATAATATGAAAAAGAGATACCGTATGTAACAGCTGAGAACAATGAAGAATCCATTGTTCACAGTTCAGTAAAGAAAACATTTAGTAGTCTACTCATTAAACCATACCATAGCATCTTTCATTTTATTAGTAGAATAAAAATATACCTATTTCCATTGACTGCTAATGAACAGAAAGGACAGTTTGTGCCTCAAAACCCAGCCTCACCTATCTTTAGAAATAATATATGCAGTATCATTTCATACTGGCAGTGTACCTGGATCATCTCAAAGTACTGGTTCATGTATCTATTTTCACAGCAAACTCAGGGAGTGGGGAAGATCTGCATGCTCACATTGTGCTTCAGGAAGCTAATTCTGATCAATTTAAATACAAATAAGTTTTCCCAAATACCTTCCAGTATCTGGGTCCAACTGACTTGCTCAGCATCCTGTGAAGACAGTGAATCAAACTAGACCCCCGGGCTAATTCCAAGCATTGCACTGTTCTTTCTTTGATGGAAAATACCATGCAGTTATAGAACTTTGCCAATAGCAGATGGTTTTTCTGACTGTGGAGGGGATGGAGCTAGTGTTTCCTTATTGCTAGACCACCTTTATTGTCACACTTTAGGATAAAGAGAAATGTATAGAGTACTCCTCCCATACCTACAGGTTAGAGATGGAGAGATAATGGAACTGGCAGAGATCATTTCTCTCCTCATGCCCTAGCATGGCCATGTAGTTTTGGTCCACAACGTGGGCCTAATTAAGGAATTAGACAAGCATCCTTAGTTACAGGTCTGTAGATTGAAAAACAGTATAGTTAGACCAATTATGCCTATACCTCATAAAATGGTAAAAAAATCAGCTCAAACAGCAGCCACCCAAGAAGATAAAATGTCTCATTTAATTACACCTCTTGAATTATGCTTCTGTTTTCATAAATGCTACTACACGTTAATAGAGATTCTTCTTTAGTTTACATACTAGAAGTCTGTGGTTTTGAAGCAGTAAGTCCTGAGATTCCTCCCTCAGTATTGACTGTTTCTGATTTAGCTATTTACAACATTTTCATTATAAGTGGAAATCACACACAGATTTGTAATATCAAGTTTGTTTTATTGTTTTAAAATCTATGGCCAAACAGTGTTGCCAGAAATATCTGGGGAAATATCCATTCGATTTTAATTTATATGCAGGCAATCACAGAATCACAGAATATAATCTCAGAATCGTGTGGTCAGATATCCTTAAAATGGAAACCATTTGCCTCACATATTAACTCACTCTGCAGTCTGCAATGTGTCTCTGACTGAATACATACCATCTTTTTGCCTCACACTTTGTAGAATAATTTTTCAAATTTTCCTTTTCTCTTTTTAATTCTAATACATCTATTGAGAACTTAAAGAAAATTATTATGAAATAATAATGTTAATGAGATTATACAAATATCTGCATAAAGCCAGATGTATTACAATGTAGATTTCTTATATTTATGTGTGTGTTTATAGATATGCATAAAAAATGGTTAGGCAGATGTATGTATATGTAATTTTATGAGCATATAAAAATGCACATATATATGCATGCATATCTGAATATAAGTCTATACAAAACAGTCTTAGCAATACATGCATTTCAATGCATATGTTTCATAGAGAGAATGGGAGAAAATCCAACTGGGCCTTATTTAAGAGTTATGTGATCAACATAGTTTGGAAAGAACATTATATGATTGCATAAACTAAAGAAGCAATAACAAAAGAACAAAGGTGACTCAACTCAAATGTTAGAAAGAAAGCTATTTACTTATAGTGATAAATGTGAATGGAGGAATTCCTTCCTATCCAAAAGGCAGGTAGCTAGGGTTTGATTTAACAATAGCTGATATATACAGAAAACCTTCAGACAGGATTCAGAGGCTTTCATCCTCCCAGAAGAGGTTTGCAAACATGCTGAGGTGTAGGTACTTAGGACCAGTGCTATCTAGACTGGAAAAATGCCAAAATAATCCACTGCATTCCATGTGGATTTATTACCTCCTCTGTAGTCACAGCAGAGTAAAAGTGGAAGTTGGGAATGCAAAATGATTAGACAGTGATTTTAAAATGGATTCAACATGACAATATCATACCACCTAGAAGAACAGTAGCTCTCCAGGTTCTCTGAATTCTATCTCCCAGGATCTATCAAGGTTGGTTGATGGCTTTCAAGCCACCAAATTGTATTATGTCTTCTATATATTCAGACTATGCTTTGCTATCTTCTTCTACATCTTTTCTCGTAGAAACAGAAATAGATGCTTAGGGCTCACTTCTGCAGGCACTGAGCATCACAAAGGCACTTAGTGTCATTTGAGATGCCCCAAAACATTCTTGCCGAGCCTCAGCTGCCACTTCAAAAAGACACAGGTCTGCTGTAGGTGCAGCATTGTGTTTGACAGCCGCATGCAGAGGCCTTAGGGTGTGTCAAGCAACGCTTGATGACAATGCATAGAGAACCAAATCAAACCTTCCTAGAGAAAGGCTACGATAACAAGTCTAGCCACCCTAGGCAGGTACCTCAGGCAGCCAAATCCAAAAATTTGCCCCTAGAGAAGTGAGGTAAACATGACGGACGTGTATGGATCCTGCCAGGTCTGTGCTGCCACACTTCCCACCCCCATGGACCCTGGTGATGGGTGAGAAGCAGATGAAAAAAGGCTACCAGGCTACCTGGATCTGCCATCACTGTATTGAGCTCTCAGACTGCCTCTGCAGGCCTTATGTTGCAGTAGCCTTTTCTGAGTGTCTTTACAGTCAATCCACTGCTCAAGGGAAAAATTTTGCTTTTTCCCTTATAGCCTGTTTTGGAGACACTTATAACCCAGGCTATTCAAACTGGCTCAGGGGTCCTGTTTAAAAGCAATCAACAGCATAACATATGGGGCCGGCTTCCCCTACATCAATATCTAACTTTAAAAAGAAAAGAAGCAGCGATTTCAGAAGAGGCTTTGCTCTTACTGGAAGGCAAGCTCACATTCAGCAAGCAGAATCCAAAGACCTTGGCTTGCACGGTCTTATTTACAATTAGCTATAATAATTAAGAAGAGACAGTTGTCCTGGAACTGACTCTGTGAGAACACCTGATCATGCAAACACAGAAGCTGAAGAAACCTCAGGGGACCCATACACACTTTTCACACCTCCTCGATTAGCGACTGGAGCCAGGCCCTTTTGCTTGTGACAGATTAATCAAACCTCCCCTCAGCCCCTAATTGGATGACAATCAGGTTCTCAGGGTATGCTAAACGAAGGAAAAAATTCTTTTTCCATATATTTTATATGTCTTTCATTTTTGGCCTAGCTGTCTTTTTT
>VXBA01003007.1:215482-227915 GCA_013399895.1 Serilophus lunatus | reverse complement strand
TTTTTTTTTTTTTAATGTGATTCATTTACTTTGTTACAGTTTCTCCTTCTTTAAATGAGCTGCATATTTTCACCCAGCATTACTAACTTCCTTCAGTTTTCCACCAAAGACACAACCTTTTCGTCTTATTATAACAGCACAGCTTGCAAAGTGATAGCTAGGAATAAGATTGTGTCAGCACTCTCATTACAACCTCCCATTTTCAGGGAGTCATTTTTAGTGTGGCCACAGAAATATACTCAGGACTTACTGATGCTATCTAGGTCTTGTTCAAAGAGTGAATTTCTTTATCCTCCATGCAGATGAACAAGAAAATATTTGACAACTTTTAAACTCCAGGAATATAAACAAATTAGCACAGAGGAGAATGTGACAGGTTTATGAGGCCAAGATTAAGTCAGTGGTTGTCTAGTCAATCCCTTCTCTGCCCTAGCACTCACTAATATTAGAAGCTTTATGATCCTTCATAGCAACCACGTGTCTAGTCAAGAGAACTGCGTAAGGTTCTCTATGAATGAATATCAAGGAACCTCTGAGACCATTTGCTCCACAGGAGAATTTCAGCTCTTGAATGTTTGTCCAAAATTTTTAGAGATATCTATTAACTTATCCTCCTAGTTCACAATGTTAGCTAAAGATGAAAGAATCCTTAAATTACATTTCTTGAACTTCGATCAATGATTTAAATTTAATGTTGGGATTGGGTTTAAGTTTTGGGTTGGTCTTTGAAAGTTTTATTCTTTTGTTTGGTTGATCTTGTGTTTTTGTTTTTGTTTTTTCATTGACTTCTGGTGATTTAAATCTGACTTGATACTGTCATCTGAATTCAGGAATTATTTTTTTTATTATCGCTCAATATTTTTTATAAATCCTCAAAGAATCTGTATTTCTCATTTTTTGATTTCTTTAGAAATATCAACATTCTTGATTCAAGACGAAACAAGATAAAGGTATTTCCAGAGTTATTTCACTGCCTTAGAATTAGTAGCAAATGCGCTGAATAAATTTGCTGAATTAATTTGATTCCACAGTCATGTAAAATCACTTCTACCAACTTTCACATTCTATTAAAGTTGAGCAAATATTATGAAGCGAAAGTATCTCTTATTCTGTATGTGTTACTTATTTTGTCCTAGGCCTAGGAATACTGAGGCACGTAAACTTTGGTGTCCCTGACAAATGAAGTCAGTCTGCCCGGAATCTATCCGTAATAGACTATTCTAGGTCCCATGCCAAATTCTAGGAATTTTCTCTGTCCAAGGAACTAACATTTATCCAGGGGAAGCCCCTTGTAACAGCTTCTTACATGTGAGCTTACACCATGCTCACACTGTTTCTCTCACCTAGAGGTCTACCTGGGTCAACTCCGTCCTTTAAACCAAATTCTCTTTTCTCTTCAACACCACTTTAAATGTAAACATCACGTCCTTGCCTATAAGGCTTCACCTAACCAAGTTCCTCTCTTTCTTTGACCAGTCTTTTAAGGGTTTTTTTGTACTGATTCTTTATATATACATGTGTTTCTGCCCATTACAAAGGAAAATCAACACCTTTTGCCAACTTTGAATTTTCCAGCTAACATGTAGACTGCAGCGATCCATTGACTCCTGATTGCGTCCCACAATTCCTTACATAAACACACGAGTCTTCCCATAAGTTGCCAATGAAAGAAACCTGATGTGCCATTAAAAATGTTGCCCTAGGAAGATCAAATTCTTCATCCTATTTTTCTGATCCACTTCTACATTTCATCAATAAGTGAGATTATTTTTCTTGACTTGATCTGTTACATAATTTCAACTGTGTGTATTCAAATGCATGTGAGAATTCATCTCTTTTTGCTACCTTCAAGCACTAGCTGATAATTGCTTATGTGGAGATCATCCTATATGAAAATGGATTAACAAACCAACTGTGTTATTGAAACTTATAATTTAATATGTATATTAATTATCCTGACCACTATGGTTACATGATGCACTCATCGAGACCTCTTTAATTGTTTACACTGTTGCTTCTATGAGACAAGGATCTTTCTTTGGATGTGGTGAGAATATATCCAGAAGGCTATAAACCATAGTTTACAAAACCCTAATTATTGTTGCTCATCTTGGTAATAAGAGGGAAATCATCCTAAAGTAAGTTCTTACTTTCAACAATCCCACAATTCCTCTCATCTGAACATCACGGTAAGCTTTCTTTTTTTCTGCACCTGTCACTTAAGAATTCTCTTATGAAACAAACTAATAAAAATTAATTTGCATTTTCCAATTTTTATTTTCCAGTTAAGCTTAGCTTTTAAAAGTTTTAAATATAATGAGTTTTGCTGATTCCAGATTAAATAACTAAATACAATGGGAATTGTTACTGTCATTCTTTGCAACACTGTTCAAGTGCCTTTAGCAACTGTTATTTTGTTCCACGGGGATAAGATTTTTTATTTTAACCCAAAATTTATAATCTGCTTTCAGATCTACCTTTTGAGATCATTCAACTGCAGGATGAGTAGGTAACAAAGTTGAGTGACAGAAAGATAAATGCACTAATATAAATTTAGGCCTCTTCAATTCCCAAACATTTCCCATGGAATCCAGTATGTTACTACAGCTTTACTGCAGCGTGCATAAGAGCAGATTTAAGAGTTGATGCTTATAAGATGAATTATTTGGGGAGATAATGAGGAAGAATTTTTGACCATGAAATAAAATCTGAGACTACTGAGCAAATAAGGCCAGAAATTATAAAGGTCTTCGTTCTTCCCTAACAAAGGCCTGTTGGAGAGAAATTTGCCAGTTTCCAGAAAAGACGACCACTGAGGAGTTGTTTATTGAGATGATCCATGCTAGAGTGGTCAGAGAAGCCTTTTACATATGGATGGTTAACTGAACAATGAATGACCAGTTTCTGGCCCCCTGAGATGCCATAGGTCACCTTCCTCTGCTGTTATGTTTGCATAATGCCATCTTGAACTAGGAATTATCTAAAGACATAATTTCACTTCATACTCCCACACTCCCAGGTGTAGCCTTCAGGATATTTGCCATAGGTTATTCTCATATTATATTCCTTTGCTTCTGAAGTTGACCTTTCAGTCAATTTTTACTCCATCTTCTCCAGCAGCTTTACAGATCTATAACATCTTTCCTCCAAAGGTCTCAAAGGGCATTATAGCCATCCATAAAATAAAGGTGAGATTTTCAAGGGCATGAAGGGCACTTGGAGTGGCTCTTCCTCCTGGTTTTTAGTGAGACCTTAGCATTTATCTTTCACTGTTATATCTCTGGATATTTCTCTTTAACACACCTCTCAAGGATGGAAGGAGGTTAAATGTAGTTAGAAAATGGGAAACTGAGGCACAGTTGAAGATGACAGGCTAAGTGAGGCTCACAGCTGCACTTTTGTGAAAAACCACTCAAGGGATTCAAGTTCTGGGCCATTATCTTAATTATTAGAGTACTCTTCCAGATAAACCTTGACATTTCATTGTGTTATCTCAATTCAGGTTATGTCCATGATCTGAAAAATTCTTTAAAATTGTTCCAGCTTCTTGAAGTCCATTCTAGACTATTTAAAAGCAACTCCATGGAATGTACCCCCAGAGCCTGGTTCAATCTTTTTTTCAGCTGTTCTGGTCTATTGGGTTCATATGTATTCAGGGCTTCAGGCATTTTATGTAGCCAGTTGATTAAATATATATTTAGAATTTTTTAATATGCATACTAATTACCCTATAGACTAGAATGACTCTTTAAGAGAAATTTCTGCTTATTGTGTAAAAACATTATAAAAATCCTTATGAAAAATAGAGACTGCACATGCTTAAATATATTTCTTCTTTCTATGCTGGCACCCTCTTCTGCTCCTTAACATACCAAACCCAAATTGTATCATATCCTTGATTAATCACTGGATGAATTTCCATTATTGTATTACACGAAGGCAAAATATCACCTTAAATTGAAATTTTTCCCCTCTAGACCACAAATTGATAAATCTCCCCAAGTGCAGACTGCTACAGGATCAGAACCTTTACAAAGTATGAGAAAGCAAATCCAACACTGTTGGGTTTAGTCTAATACTTTTTTTTTTTTTAACAAAGGAAATCGGTAGGGGTGAGGCAAGATGAGTGCATTTTTTTACAGTATATTTCAATTTCTATCTCTTTTGTGCCCCATATTCAGGAGTGGGAGTCAGAGGGAATAAGAAGTAGCAAAACTCTACTAGAGGTATTGGTAAGACCACAGGTGTGTCCAGAGGAGAATAGCCAAGCAGAGTGGTCTATGGGTGTTTGTGTAATGATCCAGGGAGCTGTTGAAGAGACTAAGAAAATCCCTGTGCTATTTTCTTTCCTCAGTCCTCTCACTCCTTCCAAGGAGCTCTGGACTCTATGGTACATGTTCCCATATCACTTGCCCCATTAATGTTTGCATGTGCAGCCCTTACTGTCTGACTCTGGGAATACACTTCTGATACATCTTTCCTGACTATCCACCCAAAATACTGAAATCCTCTTTCTTACACTCCTCATAGCCCTGTAAGTATGTCTTTGAAGATCTGGGCCCATGTTTTGGAGGCAGTGTTTTACAGACTGAGAACCACATGAGGAAAGGAGGCTGGTTGCAGAAGAGCAACATAGGATTGCCTGGATGCTTGTAGACACACTTCCATTACTGGAGACCAAATAATGTAAAAAGCCTCATCCAGGTCTCACTCTGCTCACTTAAAAGACCACCATAGGAAGATCATAATGCAGCATGGCTGATTGATGACTCACTTCATTTTCTGTTAGGTTACCGTAAGAAGATCCTAGCACTTCATACCAGGTTTTATGGATCCAGTTCTCAAACTGTATATTTTTGTCTAAGAAGGGAGATTGCTTGAATGAGATCTGAATGCTACTGAGCCACTTGCAGCTATCAAATGAGGTACTGCATAGCTCCTCTTGGACATAAAGGATGCTGGGTTTCAATTTCAAACCAGGCTCCTGATATTCAAGAGTTAAGTCTTGTCTGCTGGTTTACACAATTTTATAGCAACTCCTCGACTCACTGATAGGTTGGAAAATTTCAAAATTAACCCTGTGTTGTTTTAAAGTCATCCTGGCTCTTTCCTGAAAGCAATGGGCAGAGCAACACACTGTTCCCTACTACTGGCTGTAAAAGCTGCACCCCAGCAAACCAAGTATCAGGATTGCCATTATTAAAGGAACTCCTCTGAAGTGTGTGCTGATGGACCATGAAATCTGAGGAAAGCCACAAGTCATTCAAGGTGAGAAACATGTTCTGGGAGGTCACATAGTATCTTTGATGTTTCTGTGAAATTATCGCACCGTAAACTGACAGACTAAAATATTAGATTTTGATCTTCTAAGTCAATCACTTTGCTTTTTATCTTGAAAATCTTTCATTTACCACTTGGTCACATATCAGAAAGTTTAACGTCCTTTTCGCGGTGAAAAACAGGTGCAAGCAAACCCTCTGGGAAAGGGTGAGCTATGAAAGCCATTCGTAATCTTGTACTCTTGTCACACTATCTCTCTTCAAATGTGGTATATGTGTGTTAAGTTAAAACATAAATAATACCACTTGTACATCTGCCTGAAAAACTCAGGAAAGATAGTATACACTGTGTTTTTCACAAGTGTGTTCATCTTTGAAGTGCAAACGGAAGCCCACAATGAAAGAAGGTTGAACTCTCAATAAACAATTGCTAACATAACTCTCAAGTAAACATGAAATCCAATGAGCCACTAATATAAGTACAGAGCATGAGCAGGCAAGCACCTCACCTTTGCCTGGACTTGGAGTTGGACACTTGTCCTTTCCTGGACTCCAGTTGCACTCACTGGTTGGAAAATACTTGAAATTCTGATTAACACTTCACTTTTTCTTTGAATAAACTGAAGATTTTTAAGGTTGTTCTTAAAGGGCAATAAGCAAAAGGTGCCTTCAGCATGAAAAATTCAGATGAATATCCAGAAGTAAGAAGACAATCAGCATATAGAGTGATAGCTCTGTACAGCCATCACCTGATTTGCTCCATAACTCTCACCATATTTTTCCCTGCTCCTTGACAGAGCAAAGTTGTAAGGTTTCAACTGCTGTAAGATTGAAATTCTTTGATCATAGAACCAGCTCAGTGACTTAGAATTCACTTATTCTATTATGAATCAGTGGTTCCATAGACAAAGAACTTTTATCTCAAAGCAAATCCAGTACTTGCCATCTTTATCACAGTACTATGATGTGATGTCCAGGTAGGAAGAATGCTGCTATAATTTTTCTCAGATATCATATCATTTTAAGGACCCATTAGCCTCTGAATTAAATGTGAAATTACAGAATTTCAGACATACAATAAATTACTGAATTTGAAGTGAAACAAAAGAAAATTCTTTTATGTTGTTTTGGATTTGAAAAGTTTGAAATATAAATTTCATTTACAGCATGGATTTGACAGTTAAATTATAATTCAAAATACGGAGAGGAGAGGAGAGGAGAGGAGAGGAGAGGAGAGAAAAGAGTCATCCCAGATGTTAGCTTTCATTCAAGAGTGGGAAGAAGACATTAATGTATTGATAGTTCCATCAGTGTTGGGTAGAATTGCATATGGGGACCATAAGAAATAGTGTTTAGTGGACACTAGCATCCACTACATTGTGTCCTTCCATAGGAGATAGAGATGTGTATTACAGGTGGGAATTCTACAGCACTGCTCAAAACTACTAATCAGCCCAGGACCCACAATGAGGCACTTTGGTTAGGTTTGAGTTTAGCATCATTTTATATACTATCTAAGCTTGTGAGCTAACTAATTGTGCCTATGTTATTTTAAAATCATTTGAATGACCCATTCTTTGATCAGCTGCTGAACATCATTCTTTCTTCCTCTCTCTAGTTTAAGTCTCTTCCAGTTTCTGTTGGGAAAAAAAAAAAAAAAAACAACAAACCAACAACCCAAAAACGAACAAAATAAGTTGCACCAGAAAGGTCACTTCCCATCCTCATTTTAATTTTTCTTCCCATCTTATATCACTAAGTGCAGTCTCACAAATCCATGATTCATAGCTGCTTATAGGAACAATTCTGATTCTCCCACCTTCCATTCAGTGATTGCCAGTATACTGGGACTGTATATCAATACAAAGCAGGAGATTCAACAGGTTTTCAAGTTCCTCTCAGCAGCAGCACTTCTGTTGGTCACTCAGGGATGGGTGAATGTTAGATGTTGCAGAGAAAAAGACAGTGAGAATGCAGGAGAGTGTGTTGTTGAGATGGGCTCATTGGCAGGAAAAGCTCTTGCACGGTAACTGCAGCCAGCCAGGTGGGAGCAGCACCAAAAATTCGAGCAGTCATGGAATGAGGAGTTGAGGGCCTAAGTTAGGCATAAGAAAAAAAATAACTAGCCAGGCAAAGAAATAACCAGAACGCAGGAAGGTGAAATAAATGAAAGAGCAAAGGGGAACAACAGCCCCTAGATATTTCAGGTCATTTAAAGAAACTGAAAGAGATACGTCCAAAATGTTTATTGCCTCCCCTTTAAAGCAGATAAAGTTGGTTATGCAAGTATGACATAAGTACTCCATGTTTTGAAAACTGTGTCCAGTCGAGTGATTGCTGTTTTCTACAAAGTTTGACATTGATGCGAGGCCTGTGGGAGGGTAAGCAGCTATGGTGTCCCCATGTATGGAACATGTACAACAGCTGTCAGTATGATTCAGAACAGGACAAGCGTTGTCACAAGTGAGGGTGTTGGATCGTCTTCTCGTCTGCATAAGTCCTAGTGTGAAATGAATAATACTACTTTTTCACTTTGAGGCAGCAGACCTTGAGTATGGCCCAGCTATCTTGACTACAAGGATATCTATCCAGACTTAGCTGTTAAAAAGCCAAAAATCAAACAAACAAAAAAAACCCTTACAAAATCCAGAGAAGAAAAAAGTCAGGCTTCACTAACAACTTCCTTCCAATAGCTGAAAATAAAATTAATTTTCTTTCCCAACCCATGGGTATTGCATAGTAGGAAATAAAGACTAAGGGTAGACAGCATTATACTCTCTACCTCATGTGAGCTCAGGGACAGAGACAGTAAGTGTAATGCTCTTTTATTTTGAGTTTTCTTTTACATCTTGAGAATAGGTTCTTAGGTGCTGCAGTCATAGATCCTGGGAAATAAAGCTAGTGATGAAGAGACCTGAAAGCCCATCTGTTACATACAGATGTCACATATTGTACAGAGATGAGAGGCTTAGCAGGATGTACTTTTTTCCCCTTAAACTAGTGGGAGGAGTTTCTTATAATTGAGAACAGATGGGAAAAAAAGAAGGAAAAAGCACCCAAATCATCCTCCTTACTGTCATGCTTCAAGAAACATGGTTTCTTTTTTTGCATGTGCCTGGGTCTCTACCTGACAGTGTGTGTCCACTGTTTAATTACATCAGATTTTTATCAAAACTCCTTATTTTAAGAGATGTGAGAAACTACAATTATGCTGTGTAAAGTACACGGATGTGATTGCACAGGAAGTCAGCTCTAGCACAAGCTACTCAGTGATTGATCCACCTGAAGCCAGAAAACCTTACAGATTAGTCATGTATTTCGTTAAGCAAATCTATGTGCATTAACCTTAACATTTCAGAAGTGACCTTAGCTTGATTCAGAGGACAATGAAAATGGAATCAAGTTTAGCAGAGAGTACCTCCGATGTTCAGTCTATTTCCTGATGGAATTCTGTCCTCCTTGTAAAACTTCAAAAGCCACAATCTCATTTAACAAATAATCATCACTGCACCTATGTCTGGTTTCTCAGAAATTGTTACAGACAGAAGAGCAACTTCTGACTGTAATCTCAGACATCCCTTCTGTTCAACATTTGTGTTTCAGCAAAACTACCCCAATTTATCTTGTTCTACATCAGGCCCAAGTGTTGTCAGTTTAGAGTGCTGAAATAGGTATCTGTGTTCAGAAAAAAATACATCAATCTCAAAGTCTAGGTAAATACATAGGTGAGGTAGTAATTGTGGAGTAATTCAGGAATGTGCAAAGTTAATCCAATTATTTCTTCCTCTGTCTTTCATCATGTCTGGGTTTTGTTTAGGGTTCTTAGGTTTTTTTCTAAGCAGCTTTCTGCTCTCTTCAGTATAAAATAGCCAAAGTAAATCTATGCTGTCCAAGTAAAATCTGTATGCAAAAATTGGATAGTCAAGCAGCTTTCCAAAAGATCAGCTGCATGCCCACACTAAGGTACACAAACACATAAAAGAGGTTAAAACTTCATGACTATACTGTGTAGTTAGCTTATGGAAGGTGGGACACTGTAACAAGCTGTAGTTATCTGCTCCGACATCAGTCCCACCTTCTCTAGCTGCACTGGGGGCCAAGGCACGCATGGCTTCTCATGTTTCAAGACATCCTGGTGTGCACTGGCAAGCAAAGAGAACAGGCCATCGCAGCCATACCACAAGGAGCCGTGCTAGACTTGCTGCTGGATGTTTCCCTTCACACAGCTTACATCAGCTGAAAATAATCGTCTTTAATCCAAACAGGAAATGGTTTGCTCACACCACCACAGCCAGCATGCAGGGCAGGGCGTTCCTGTTAGAACGGAGCTCAACAACAAGGTTCAAAATACAGATAGAGGAAAAGATACGGTGCATCACCTCAGGTGCAGATATATGTGTCAAAAGAAAGCAAATAATGAGGCTAGTTAATCAGAAAGTCTGTTACTCGTGCAAGTATACACTTCCTTCTCTTTTGTTCATCTGTTTTAAATCAGGGTTGCAGCTTTCCAGCCTGTGTCCTCTGCTTCTGCAGGAGTGGCCATTCTCCTGCAATATGGATTTGGAGACAAATAGTATGAGGGAAGATCAATAAGTGATCATTTACAAGGCAATCAAGACCTGATTGATTACTAGCAAATGACCCTTAAACTGTGTATCTAGGAGTGGATATTCCAGAAATTTCCAATGGTTATCCAGTTTTCCTGAACAGCCTCCAGGAGTCAATAACTGCATCCATTGCTCAGGATACATACTGCACACCCTACTAAACCTGCCTTGTACAGACATGTCCCTGTCATGACATAGGCTGACTGGGAAAAATAAGGTCTCAACTTTCAGTTCATTCTCACTTTGGTATGATCAGGTGTTTTGTTATTGCAGGACTACAAGCAAATAATAATTAAACATTCTAGGAACATGCAGAATAAAAATTACATTTTTTGAGAAACTGAGACAATTAAGTACCTGTGCCTATTAAAATTGCTAGGGTCAGCATTAGGGGTTTTAATTACTTTTCTAATTCGTAAATCCTACTGAGATCTTCTGTGCATTTTACCACCACAGAACCTTTAAAACTTTCTGCATCAACTACACCAGAAGCTACGAGATCATAATCCCCCGAATGTACAAACTCCTAAGCTCTTAGGCACAGACGAAATGTTACTTCCTCTCAAAAACATGTCTGTTCTGAGAGGACAAACATCTCTGCTTTCCACTGGGCACAAGCAAAATAATTAAGGTCCCTGACTTAGAAAATTTTCTTCCTATTAATAAAGAACTGACTCAAAGCTTCTCTATGTCATGCTGTCTGACCACATTCATTGTCAGTTATATTCCTGGAAAAAAGTGATCTTCAACTACACATTTGGAGTGGAGAGTGCAACTGCAATAATTCACTACATCATCAAAACTCTGTCTGTGGTCTCTGGAGTCAATATGCTTGTATGTTTTTCTTGTCTATTCTTCAAGTGAAACCTATTTCTTGGAATTTTCTTTCATCCTGGAAATTGTAATCCTCCTTTAATAATCCACCTTCTATATCCCAATTAAAACTCCCTCTGAAACAATTGAAGCATTGGATGAATAAACGTGAAATCATATATTTATTAAACCAATATTTACTAAATGTCACTGCTTCATAATTATGGCTATTGTAATTGAATAATTTGGCAATGTGAAAGTATTTTTATTTCTTGTTTTAAAGGTAAAAAGAGCAATTCTGTATGTTTGCTGATTTTTTTCCTATAATATAAAGAACTCTTGAAAATATCACAGAAAGCATGAAGAAATCCAGAACTATGAGACATTTGGGCAAATCTTAGCTGAGCCACTGATATCTTTCAGGCTGAGAAGAAAACATCCTGTAGTTACATGACTTGTATTTTTTTCTGAACTTAGTGAATAACATTCTTCATATTTTGCTGCAGACCATTCACTCATTAAAATCTTTGTCATAGATTTCCTCAGAGTAGATTTTGCTCAGATGTTGAGCAGCAAATGTTTTGCAATTTAAAACCCACAAAGGCTTTGAACAAGATAAAACTGAGAATTTTGTAATGCAACAATTAGAGTAAACTTTAGACATAGGCAAAACAGTTGCTTTTTCACTTCCCACATTTTTTGAGACAGAGGTTGGTTTGCTGGAGAAACAGTGTCTATCTGTACAGCTTTCTGCTCAGAGACTGCTGGAAGATGTAGAAAAGAAGTAGGCAGAGTGGAATTTCATGTTGGAAGAAGTGGAAAGAAATTAACTGTGAGGGGGTGAAGGAGGTTGAAAAGGAGGCTCACAGAGTCACAGAGGTAAATGGCAGTGAGAGATGAAGGGAAGGGAAAAGAGAGAAATCAGGACTACTTGCTCTGAAAGATGGAAAGGCTGCTAGGTGAGGTGTATTTGAAGGAGATGGAGAGAAAGGAGAAAGAACCTTGCTAGTAACAAACACCAAAAAATTCAATAGCTCTCTACAATTTGTTGGCTCATTTCAGTCATTACTGAAACTTTACTCAGGTACCAAAACAGAATTTATTATGTGATCTCAACAGGAATAAAATGTGTGCTCTTTTGTTTCCATCTTTTGTTTTGGTTTTATGATACTCCCCAGTTTATCCTGCATTGTAAGCAGCCTGGGAATAACTTGCTACAATTCAGTACCTTCTTTCTAAGCCTACTCTTGGAGCAATCACAGAAGCGATGTATTATCAATTAGTAAGGAAAAATTCAAGAAGAAAAATAACTGCTAAAAGACTTTGAGAGTGAAAAATCTGCAGTCCTCTAGCAGATATTCCATCTGATTTTCTGTGTGGAAACACTGTTTTGCCTAAATTATTCATATTCCCATCTAACTAACGGATTTTAAGATATAGGTGTTTACATACCAAGCTGACCAAAAAGTAATTTTCTCTGATGCAATGATACATCCAATAGTACTTTTAGAACCCAATTTTGTAAGACTGCATTCACTGACAGATGAAACAGTGAAGTATTGAACAACACAATCAAATAATTATAAAGTCCACACAAATTGAGAATAAATAAAAAACAGAGGATAGTGATTTGAGATTCTTGTTTTCCATGTACTGATACCAGAAGGATAAAAAGAGGATTATGTGAACAAAACAGCAAAGCAAAGGCTCAGCTTACTCATATTAAATTAAATC
>VXBA01003007.1:190682-205647 GCA_013399895.1 Serilophus lunatus | reverse complement strand
CTTCCTTCCTTCCTTCCTTCCCCTTTTCCTTTTACTAATATAAAATGTTACATACTGTGTGTGAACACGAAATGTCTAAATATCTCCTGAGCCTGAATATTTCCTCAGTCTTGTCTATCCTTTACCTGGTCCAATCTCAAATGTGATCCCAGACTGATCAGAGAGTGAGCAATAGCTTACAAAGCAGAGGTAAAGATACCAGTGAGGATGAGTTAACAAGTCAGGCTAATCCGAAAGGGAAAAGTCATAATGAAAAAGATACTGTGCCTTTCTGCAAAGATGCGTCACGAGGTCTCTCGAGCTGGTGCAGACAGCCTGCTGGGTGCTGACACCACCTCCAACTGCCACTGACATTCCTAATGTCAAACATTTTTTTAGCCTGCATGTGGAAAACAGTTCATAATTGGAGCTTCTATGAAACTGAAGCTAAAATATGAAAAATCAAAACCCACAAAATGTGAAAAGCTGCAAACAATATTGTTGTCAGGATTTTTGCTATCACTTTGTTTTTAAATGGTTAATATTAGTGCCATGATTTGCATGACAGAATTTACCATGTCTTACAATTATGGCAGGCCAAAAAGCATAATTTTATTTCATAGGAGACGTAACACTTATTGATATATATATATATAGAGAGAGAGAGAGATATGATAGGGAGATGATAGATAGATAGATAGATAGATAGATAGATAGATAGATAGATAGATAGATAGATAGATAGATAATCTCTCTTCCCCAGTTATTAGGATTTATTTTCATTCCACATTTGGCAAAAAAAGATCCCTTTCAAAATGCACCATGGCTGGAGGTTTGCAGTGGCTTTAGTACTAGCACCATGGTCATGTACCAGATTGGCTGTGGAGGTAGGAGCACAGAGCTGTGTATATGCCCATGACCCCAATAGTACAGGCTAGTGACTCTGTAGCACTTTCATTAGCACTGTCAGTTTGGGGTCACTGCCCAAAGAGCTGTGACCCCTCTGTGCCCAGAATTTAGACATTGGCCCTAGAATCCTAAATCTAAGTACAACACAGACAGAGTTCAAAATGTAAACTTTTTTTTTTTAAGGTGTATGTGAATGTTTCTTTCTGTTACAGGTTTCATTTAATGAGATAGATGAACACCAGAGGACTCAATAGAAACATTCTCCTTAGGGTAGCAAGAAATCTTACACTGAAGCTACGTTGTATTTTATTATCAGACACAATATTTTAATTTATTTTACTGTTCCTTAAGTGCCTAGGGTCCCATTTTCAAGGGATTTACTTATTTATTATAGTCAAGGATAACTGAATACTTTTGTGATATCTTTGCCCTCTGCCTCCTCAGTTAAGGTGTTTGCTTTCCTCTGCTTGCTTGTGTATCAGAACTGTGTATCTGAATTCTTTTAAATCTCCATCACCTTAGGTCTTTTTATCCAAATCTTTTTGAAGTACGATTATCTTCTTGCTGGCACTTCTAGGAACTAATGGCTACAAGGCCAAGCAGTGTAGCCATTTTGAGGTACTTGGTAAATGCTGTGCATCAGTGTAAGAGCAAAGCTGGCCACAGTAAAATCTGAGAACAGAGAATTAGTAGTTCCTCATCCCAGATTGAAGGGGCTAAGCAGTTCTCTGGGCCCCAGGGGGCAGGAAGTCCACTTGCTCTGCTACAAACAATTCAGCTTCTCAGGTAGAATGGGAGCTGGGAAGAGAGGATGGAGAAGTCACAGAGCTTTGGGAGTCAGAAAAGAACAGTGTTTGGATGCCATCTGAGAGCTGAGTGGTACCAAAGCACATGACTGGAGCCCCTTTGCTTTATCTGAAGTGGCACAATGAGACACAGCCTTGGAAATAAGGAATAGCTTTGAGTAGGTGACAGCCTGAGTTAAGATCCGTTTGCTGATTATAATGATCCTGTGAAGTACACCTAAAAGAGCCTTGAGTGTACTTCTTAGTTATATTGGCTCTCTGCAGTGATTATCTGTTTGTCATATGTGTCTATTTTGGAAAATTATATTTTAGTTACTGTGAGTTAGTCAGCAGCTTGCACAATAAACAGCTAGTCACAATGAAAGTGTCAGGCTCCTACTGGGTCCAGCTACAGAGATGTTTCCACCAACAGTTTTTATAAATGAAGCACAAAAAATACCAGCCTCTTAAACACAGAGCTGTGGTAAGGCTGTTTGTCACAGCAGCAGTGGGAGCAATTGCTTGGAAAAGTCTCGTCAAAAACTCAAACAGAACTGCACTTTTGTCATAACTGTTTAAATTCTCTAAATCTGGTGGAAATAGGATCACCAGTTCAAGAACAGGAAGGATTATCTTTACATGATACAGCTCAAGGGAAAGATGACAGCAACATTTCAGGGAGGTTGCAATTCAACCCAGCACTGTTTCCAGGGAAGGCAAGACCTGTATTGCAGCTCCATGCATTCCCAGTACCTAACACCAACACAGTTTTAATCCATGAAACAGCCTTTTTGGAACGACTTCAGTAAAAATGAATCCTGATGATCTAGTCTGGAAAAATATATCAATAAAATACCTGTAATTTTATTGTTATCTCCTTATCTAGGCCTGCTTTGGAAATGATTCATCTGTTCCAGAAGCCAGTGCCACTAGACTGAGAAGGAAGTTGTTTTCCAAGGTCTGGTTTGGGGGTGTAAGGGTAGGGTTAAGGAAGCCTGTGCATGTGTGTGGTAGCGTCTCTTGGACTGAGCAGAAAAGCGCTCCTAAAAAATGAGTGACATGAAGTAATTTTCATGCCATCATTTTGTTATTTAACATCCTTCAAAAGTGCAAGGTCTTTCTTATAGATTTTGTCTATGCCACATCCTGTTAATAGCATAATCTCATTACCACAATAGTAACAGTCACTTGGTGCTCATTTAACAGAAATCTTTCAAAACAAAAGTATTACATTTTCACAGTTGGCTCCCTAAGATACAGGTTAGCAGCTTCTTAACTCTGCTTTCTTAGCATAATTACATAATTTATAGTTAGTCAGTCATTTGACCTTTAAATAGAATCAAACATTCAATTTAGATAGTTGTTTTGTCATTAGCAAACAGTGAGCAGCTGAGAACGTTTGCCATTGGCTGACAACGTCTTCATGAACATGTTCCAGTCCATGCATAGTGCAACATCTCTGTTAATTATTCCTGTCCTTTGATTTGGGTCTGGATTCTTGTCAGGCATCACAACACTTAAGGTCCAGTCTCATCCTCCTGAAAGAAGTAGCTTTCATCCTTCCATTAGAGGCAGATTCAGCATGTCTACAAAAAAATTAACAACTCTGACATACAGAATATGAAGGGATAAATTCTGCCCTGGAATACTACTCATCGGTTCTTACTGCTACATTTTGTACTTATGGAGAATGGTAAATCTGAGCTGTATGTATTGCAGTTCTTTTATCTCAAAAGTTTTCTACAGGCAGAAACCACACTGATCACCAAGAAAGTTGCCTCAGATCTGGGATAGGATTCAGCAGCTGTTTGCATTTTAGTACTTAGTTACCTGGCTGCACCCTTCTGGCAATCAAAAAGTTGTGCTGGGGAAATAGAAAGAGAAATGCTGCCTATAGCTTTTAGCTGCTACAAATCTTGGCACACATATCCCATGCACAGTGGTTTAAGAAAAACAGGAAGAAGCGAGATAAGCCAAAGCTCTGGTGACTACAAAATATGCAGCTTACTAAGTCCTTAACTGATACTGCCTCTTATCAGATGAAATACCTTAGTATTAATTCTTTTTAATTAAATTCATATTTGATTCTCCAGTGATCTTTGGTGTATATTTATAGGTACTCTTCACTGTGGTATGATGCACTCTAAGTTACAGAACTGTTCAGAGTACTTAGATGAACATAGAAATATGTGTTACAAAAGCATGAATAAGGGTATATATTTCTGTTTACAAAGTATAATTTTGTTTACAGACAAATACAGAATCACAGAATTATTAGATTGGAAGGAACCTCTAGAGATAATCTAGTCTAACTCCTCTACCAGTGCAGGACCATGTTAAACAGGTTACACAGGAATGTATCCAGCTGGGTTTCGAATGTCTCCAGAGAAGGAGACCCCCATGGGCAGCCTGTTCCAGTGCTCTGGCACCCTCAGTGTAATGAAGTTCTTCCTCATGTTGAGGTGAAACTTCCTGTAGTTTAGTTTAAGGCCATTACTCTTTGTCCTGTCGCTGGATACCACTGAAAACATTTATGCACATGTGAACACATCAGCAACAAAAACAATACAAGACTAGGCAATGAGTAGATTTGCTGACTGCTAATTTTATTCTCAGGACATTTTATTCCTCTTACCGTGTTTAATGTGTTGTTTTATGGATGAGGTCAAATTGTTAATAATCCGGTGATAAATTGCAAGATGCCTGTGAGGCAGATGACCTTTACTAATAATTATCAACTTTTTACACACAGCAAACATCAATGAAGAATCATGAGGTTAAGGAACAACACAAAAGTGCTGAAAAAAAGGCCATAGCAAAGACTAAGACACGCACAAATTTTGAATATGTTTTTAAAATTTAAATTTTTTTTTGCAATGTCTGTTGACTAGATAGACTAACAGTCTGGGCAAACTCTCAGAGAACTATCACTTCTAGACCACCCTTTCATAATATATCTCCTCCTACAAGTACCAAAGTCCTGTTCCATACTGTTACACATAATAGAAAATTAATAAATATGTATTCCTGAGCAGCTATATAATAAACCAAGGAATTACAGTTCTAATAGCCTCAGTACTGAGTCAGAGTTTTGTAGAAAGGTTAATAATGGTTAAGGACTATTATTCTGCGGCCAGAAGGCTATACTTACCCCCTATCGTTTTGTGGCTGCTTTTAAAAGGGGGTCTATGATAGGCCTGACTAAAGCCTTATCATACTGGATTGTGGTCAGATGGGCCAGCTGAAACACTAACCAGAATGTATTTACATACTCAAAAGCAATTTCTGGTCAGATTTCCTCAAAAACAACAATTAAACCAGCCATTAAAGAAGCAAATGATTTCTAAAGTTAAAACCAGTATTTCTGAAAATAACACTGTCTTTGTTTTGGTATAGGAACAATCTGGATGAAATATGAAAAACAAAATTTGATCCAATTCCATTACTCCTTAGCACACTAACAATTCTCCATGGCAAAGGAATAAATTAGAAATAGAGACTTAGAAATGTACAGCCAGTCTACAGACTTTTAGAATTTTTGGATTTCTTTTAGCAAAAGACCAGTGTACAAAACTCTGAACTTCTCAGTAGTTTATCATATTTATGGACATTTCACCAAAGAAAGGCTTTGCAAGACCAAAAATGAGACTATGAAACCAGTCTTACAAAAATGTAAAAATGACATCTTTCACTTTGTGTATTGGAAACATGGGTTTGAATTCCAAATCAAGCAACACATAAGCTCCTCTGCTGAGGCTCTTCTGCATCTTGAATTTGCGTCCTATGTAGTGATTCTTTGCTAATGAAGATGCAGATGAAGGGTGAAATTATTGTTTCTGAAAAATCCCTCAAACACTTTATTTTTTTTATTCTGATGAGATACAAAAATAAATTTCCCCAACTTGAGATTCCAGTTTCCTAGTGATATTTAGCATATACCTCACAGTAGAGATTTATATGAAGGTAAAATTTGTCCTTTTGAGGGCCTTGTCCTTATCCCAAAGAGTAGTTTGCTTTCCCTCTGCACAGGGAATCAGGTCTGCACCTTAGAACCTGAAATTCAGCTTTCTCCAGGAATTTATCATCTGTGGTAGCTTTTATCAATCTGGGTGTTTTAATTTAATATGATCTCTTAAATTTGTCTGACATATTTGGGTGAATACGCACTGTAAAGTAAATAAATATATAAATAAATTGATTTTGTCAGCCTGTGTGTGTGAATGTGCTGGAAGTCCAGATTTTTGAGAAGTCAAGGCAATTCTAGCCTGTGAGAAAATTAGCTCATACATTTTAGATACCACTGAGGCTTGTTGTGGATAATTTCTGGCATAAAGTGAGGCTTTCTGTAGCTCCATCGAAACAAACTAAAGCAGATCTATTTGAGCACCTATGCTCAACACAGGCAGTCAAAGTGGTTTCAGGCAGCAGAATATTCCCAGGGGCCAGAGTAGTTAAAAGAAACCAAGCCTTGCTGACAGCATGCCCCAGTTGGCTGATTAGCAAGCACATAGTCTGCTTTGGTGCTTCCATCATTTCATCTCACAGTGTGTTTTCTAGGGTGCTGGTCATTGTTTACCTGTGACACTTGGAAAGCATGTTTTTTTATGAGGAGATAATTGTCTATAAATCCCAACTAAACAGTAGGCAGAGAGATTTCTGATAACGTAACAAATTGTTTAAGGGATTCCTGGGATCGTGTTTAAAAATTCGAAGAGTGTCACTTTATGTGTTTTATATGGACAGAGGCAGTTTGGCATAACAATGCAACTCTAAGAAGCTCTTTGTCTTTACCTGACAGCATTCAGTACAACTCTGTAAGTAGTATGATTATTACCTACAGAACACCGTGGGCATGCTTGCTATATTCATACATGCCTGTGAATGACTGCAGCATGTCCATGCCTCATTGAAATTGCATTCTGTGAAGGGAAGAGAGTGTGTTTTGTCTCAGTCTTGTGTAAGGGCTGGCATGTAGCAGCAGCACTCTAGGAGAAGTCCCAAAGGAGCAGTGATGGGACGGTGAGTCAGAGAATTCCCATCTCTTCTCTGTCCCCTAAGGGAGTCATTTGTTTTAGTTCTTTACTGATTGCAGTTAATTTGCCTCCTCCACCCACTTCCCACCAACTTGCCTGCCCAGTGCAAAGATATCAGAAGACTGGGCTCCCAGTCTGTTTCCACTACCTTCTCACCTGTGGATGTTCTTAATTCTTGGCATCCCCTATGGAAAATGGTAGCAAAATGTGGTGAAGAGGCTACCAGTGCAACCAGATGGGAAAATGGAGACACTAATGGCAAGAAAGGATATATTTTGCATTTAAAGAATCAGCACTCCAACTGCTGATACCAGCTCAAGGAAAAACACTCACAGGAGGCATCCTTTCATGTAAGGAAAGGAATGTCCCTAATGATGTGCACCTATACCCATTTTCCAAATGCAGTTCAGTTGCCTGAACTTTCAGGGACCTTAGGTTATACACAAAAATATGTAATAACAGCTTTTCTCATCCTTTCTTTGTTTGGAAAGACAGATACAAAGGATGTAAATTGGATGTGTGGCTGTTCACACTCTATCTCATTGCTCTTGATGGGTTACTTTTCAAAAAGTTGTCTAAGGATATAAAAACAAAGTCAAAGCTACAGATAATATTAGGTCCATGAATTCCTTTCTCACAATCCCTCTTATATTAACTATTACCTAATACTCCCTCTTGTGTTCATTCATATGATGCTTATGACTATGTAGGAGGGATCCACTTCCTGTATACCTTTTAAATATCGGCATTTAATAAAATCCCAGGAAGGCAGTTACTTATTAGATAGAGTAAAATGACCCACCCTCAAACCATTTGGTTAACTTTAGAATTATGGAAAAGTCAGTAACAAGGCTAGTTCCCTACTCCTGGGCACAGCTAAGGAGGCAAGTCATACACAGTATTACGTCTGTGGTGAATACAGGGATAATATAGGAATAGCATCCAAAACTTGAAAATACATGAATGGCAGCACAGGAAGAGGATACTGTTTGAAAGGCTAACCTTTGTTCTCTAAATTAACACAGTAAAAGCTATAGAAGAGAAAGAGAATCCAGTATTTTAGGAAATTATTTATGAAATGTAGATGGGCCTTCAGTTGGGAATAGGGCTGGGCAAAATGTTAGTGGTTCTTTGTTCTTGCAGCTGGCCTGTCGAATTACACAGAGGCAGCACAGTAAATAATGCTACTATTGTCTGCCTGTGTCAGAGACAGACAGAAGGTACATTTGGACTTGGTCCAAACACCACAAGGGCCACTCATAGCCACAGTGTCCAATTACTGCTTGCTTGACTATAAAATGGACTTTTTTTGCTGAGCTAATTTAAGAATGGCAGCTTTTAATGGGGTTTGTATTAAAAAAGGACTACTGCTCTGGCTTTTGCCTGCAGAAAAAGTTCTATACTGAACAGGAAGCAACAAATACATACACAGTGAAAATAATAAGAGTATGATAACATTAGCACAGCAATAACAACAGTGATGGCAAAGTCAATTCTTTACAAAGGAAAAAAAAAAGTTCAAGTCCTTCTTGAAACAGCCCTGTGGAAACCATACAAAAAAACAACTAGATTATCGCAAATGATGAAACAAGTGCATCCACTCCATCTCTGCAGATGTGGTTGTATTGCAAAACTTCTCTCTGTCTTTCAAGGAATCATTGACCACAGTTTTCCCACTCTTTGCACAGATATTTCTCTATAAATTTCAATGGCTCTTATTTTCACTCCTGTTGCTGAATGCTTTAGAGAGAAGTAACCTCTATGATTCTTCTTGCAAGTGGCCAAAATTTATTTGTAATAGAAAATGCTTTTTTTTACAACAATATAGAAGATTATTCATAGAAAGGGAAGATCCTATGGGATTAGGGATGCAGAAGCTCTCCCCTCTACAGTAAGTGCATATCAGGGCTTTGATTTTCTTTGCCTATCTATTAGTTAGAGATAAATTTAGGTCTCTTGTTTAGAGCAATCTGCCTACAGTGCACAAGAGATCAGTAGTTGTCAATGATCTATGAAGACTTACTGTGTTTCTCTCCTCTGCCATGCTGACAAGGTGTTAATTTCTTTCTTGGAATAGCAAGCAAAAAAGCCCCAGCAAACTGATAAATTTAGGCGAAACTCATGCAAGGACCACATCGCTTTTTCAGGATTCCTGCTACCACCATTCCATCATAGAAGTCTTATAACTCTTGCATAACAACAATCAATAACAGAATGTGCCTAGTCTCTAACTTTAAAATCTTGTTCTGTTCTGCAGTTTTTAAACACACACAGGCACACACTATGAGTGTTCATGAAAGTATTTGTACCCACAGTCGTGAAAGGGTTTTCAAAAATTGTGCCACAGGTACAGAAACACTATCAATCAAATGTTAAAGCCTTCATAAGCTCTATGTAGGTGAGTTTATTCTCCTTCTCTTTTATCTTTGGATGTCTTGCAGAGTGCTTCGTTTGGAGAAAGACCTAAAAGCCACATTGGGTAACAAGAAGGGATAAAAGGGTAAATCTATCTATTCATATTTGCCAGTCTTCAATATGGAAAACACAGCAAGCATTCTGTCAAGGAAAATGAGGATATTCTTTTTTGCTTCTTTGAATCCTCAAAAGGTGCATCTTCTTTGTAACAGAAAAGAAGTATCTCAATACTTAAGTCAAAATAGCAAACTTTTCAAAGACCAGAAACTTGAAGCTGGTCATGCAACTTGTGAATTACATGCTGTAGGATTGTTTGATATGGTATAAAACAGAGAGAACCTGAAAAATTTTGTCTTCAAAATGATGGATATGGACAGTCTTTTCTTCACAAAGCAACCTTCAATTATTAACAGCAGGACTTGTGCTCAGCGGAGAAAAAAAATCTTCCCACTATCCAGAGTGTAGCTCCCTCCAAAAGTCATGGTTGATTCTCGTTCTCTTATCTTATACAGGGAGATTAATTCTTCTCCAGCTCACATAAAACTATTCATACAGAGACAAATCTTCACCTACAGAGAAATATTCACATACACACTGTTAAAGTCAGGTTAAGGATGTCAGTTACCCAGACACATACACGCAAAAAAAGAGAAATATTCAGTGTTAAAGCACCTGCTTGTTCCTTAATTCATGCTTTTGCAGGAAAACATATTGGTCTGTGGGTTACATAAGCTAACATATAACACCAAGACATTTGTGGTGCTCTGAGTGAGTACAAAGACTAAGGATAGTATCCTTATAAATGAGGCTAAAGGAATTGCTCTCATGCAACTAGCTGAAAATCCAACCTTCCATATTATATAAGAACTTATTTTGTCCTCATAGTTCATGTTTTTATGGGTTTAAGAATTAACAGAGGATATTTTTTTTTTTTTCATTTTTCAAGTGCAGCTCATTTTCTTTTCGAAATATAATATTCAACAATTCCTGTGTATGGACTGTCTGGTAATGTAAATGTCACTCAGGATGTACCAAGTCCATGTTCCGTAATGTCAAGGATTATGGTACTACAGGGGCTCCTTAGTATGCAAATTATTGACACAATAGAACATAGCAACTCTTTTGAAATCATTATGTTTTATTGTGTCAGGATCTCATTGAGGGCTTTTTAATCTAAGGATTCTTGAGAAGATAAAATCTAATAGTACCTCTGGAGCTATAAAGTTTTCTGATGTCATGGACTATTTGGACACTCCTTATTACATTATGAGGATTATTAATATACTGACTATAATGACTGTGATTCCTTTGTGGTCGGTTATGACTATCTGGTCATCATGGCAAGTGAGTCTCTACCACAAGAAATTTTCTTCTTTTTTGTTTCTCTCTGCCATCTTCTCTGTAACAATACACTGAGTAATTGCTGGTCCTTAGAGGGGGAAAAAAAAGAAAAAAGAAAAAATACAACACACTGTAAATGTAGAATCTGTTCTTTTAAATCACTTTACAAGAATTTGAGTCAGACAGCCTCACTTTGTATTTTGTTTTGAGAGACTGTGATGGCCACACATATTTCATCTGGTGGTGTCCGTGGAAATTTGCCCAGTATAACACTCTTCCCAGGCAAAGAAACGTCATTCCTTAATTCTTTTTATGGAAATTACTTGCAGCGCTGTCCGGGTGTCCATGTCTGTGCATGTCAACATGAATGTTTTACTACTATTAGCTTCAAGTTTCCCTCTAGAATAAACTCTGAAAAGAGGAATGACTAAAGAAAACCAAATACAGCAATTTGCATTTCAGACTGATGATCTGCCTCAACATCAGAAGCTCTGAACTCTGTTCCATCTCATAAGCTCCAGGAGTCCTTGCTGCATTCCCCCAGTGAATCTGGAATTTGCATAGCTATGGACTCACAACCCTTGGCTTACCCTATCCTAAATCTCTTTGGGACTGATACTCAGCTGAGAGCTAGGATTACTAGGATTTAAATATATATCAAATGTAAAAGTGGGGGGGGGGGTGCAGGAATTTCTACAGCAGCTACACAAGGCGAGTCTTCATGATGTGTGACAGCAGAGTCTCTGCCATTTCTCAGCTGAGACATATAGGGTAGAAATTTTTCCATTTTTTTAAAAAAAATGAAATTTTATATTCTTAAAATTTAATGTCTATGAAGTGTATGTTCTAATTTGTGCTGATTTCTTTACTATTTTACCAAAGATGACACTTGAAAATACACGTAGATTACTAGATACTATTTCTGTACCACACACCAAGCCTTTATACCACCTGAGAAGATGATCAGAAAACACTCTCAGAGTCACCAACAGGACAGAGGAAGCAATACTGGCCAGAAAGACAAGTGGCAAGAACCCATCATCATATTCCTTGGTTGCACCTTTTTCATAATCATTAGAGAAAACAAATTTTAAGAAAGAACTTGGAAGAGTACAACGTGAATACCTGAAACACATCAATGAGAAAGAAATGGCTCTAGGAAAGATTTGCTTTAAAGTTAAAATAGTGACTGATGGGGGTGACCTTCCAGGTCAGGCACAACATCCCCAAAGAAAAACCCAGGAAGTAAAGGAAGCTATGAGCATGTTTGAGAGTAATGAGGAACACTGAATGCAGAGAAAGTATCTGAAGAGATCCAAAGAAAAAGAGGAGATGGTCAGTGAATTAGTCTCAAAGATAATCTCTGAGGAGCATTTAGGCAAATATTCTCGGAAGATTTAATAAGTCAAAACCAGAGACATATATGTTGTATAAAACAGGAATACAAAATAGGAACAGGAGTGAAAGTTTCACAGCGTGAAGAGCAAGGAGAGGTGAGGACATTATGCAACGGGTATTTGCAAGATTTGAAACATGCAGCTAAGGATGTTGTGTTCACAGTTCTCTGTATCAACACTTCATACACTGTGAAGAGATTGGAGGAGCTGAACTGAGTCTTTTCTGAGTGATCTGCAAAGCCAGCAGTAAAAACTTTGCTGTGTACAGTTGTTTTGGAAAGCCAGGAATGTGGGTGTTTGCTGTGATTTCAAACTTAAGACAATTTTCAACTGAAGGCTGATGTACGCCTGCAAACTTCTGTATCATCAATGTTCAGTAGGAACCATCAGTGTTTTCTGTAAACATTCCTCTATGTAGCTCCTAAACCATATTGGCTTATATCATATTCACCTAAATGTGAACAGTGCGTGTTGAAAAGCATCAGGAAATTAATAGTCAGTTATAGAACAGACTAAAAATGCTGTATTTTGAAAAAAATTACTAAAATCCTTTCAAATACTTTTGAGTCATTTCATAGCACTCAAAGTGGTTCATATTTGGAAAGGTTCCAGAGTAGCAGCATGCACACACTGCATGTGGTTTAGTGTCTGTGTAATCCTTATTTAATTTGCAAAGGTCAACAGATAGATTTATGCTCTTAAAAGATCATGAAGATCAACATATGGATCCATATTTAAGTTCTTTATATGTCCTATATGATTACTTCAGAGTTCTCTGGTTTTTATATATTGCTAAATACATGTTGCATCACTGAAGTAAAGACCAGTTTTACCTGTCCCTTCTTTGTCAAGGAAGCAACCGTCTTTGTGAGCAGTTCTGCATAAGCTTAAGTTCTTCTTCTTTGTTCAGAACATTCCAGAGAAAACTTCAGTACCAGGACACTTAAAAAAGGTATCCTGATTTCATGAAAAGCTCCTGATAAGTGAGTCAGCATTTTTTCATACAACTTCATTTTAGATTGTGTTACACTTTGCTAATTTGTCTTTTATTATTGGAATAAACAAATTTTTTTCCCAAACACACAGATTCAGTAAGTGATAGTCCTCCTTTTTCTTAATTTATTATGAAAAAATATCCTTTAGCTCAGTGATCAACATCTACTTCCTCTCAACCTGTCCTTATTTTGATTAAAAGTATGTTTCACTGGCAGGACAAAAACTAAAACTAAAATTATATAACCACATTATACAGGTGATACAGAGAAGAAGGAAAATTATCTATCAGTAATTATGGTTTGAATTGTTTCTGATTTTTTTCCATTCCAATATTTTATTCCTTTGTTTCAATCTGAGTACCAGTGTAATATAGAATTATGAAGTTTTTCATCAATTCAGGCAATAAATGAAATATGGATGAACCAATCACACTCCGGACAAACCATCCCAATGCCCAAATTCTTCTATGCTTTTCTTCAACTGACATGTAAGAAGACAGAACTGGAGGAGACTTACCATGTCTACATTTCCAGCTTTGTTGCTCTTTTTTGAATGCATTCCAGCAACAAAGTCATGTAGGCAATGTTAGGCATGTGCTGAGTTCTTTCCTGAATTAGAAATGCAGGCTGCTGTCATAACAATAGTCTATTGCTATGTTCCTATTCACTATCTCACAAGGTGGACAGAGGTGTACCTAGTGAAAATCAACAAAGATATCCAATGCATATTTGAAATCTCTGGATGCACCAGGAATGCTCTACTAAATAAATGCCTTAGTAAGACTCAGCTCAGTCCCAATCAAAAGATTCTTATTAATCTGGGATTAAGATCAGACCCTTGACTACCAAGGTAGAAAGAATGCTGCTATAATTTTTCTCAGATATCATATCATTTTAAGGGCCCATTAGCCTCTGAATTAAATGTGAAATTACAGAATTTCAGACATACAGTAAATTACTGAATTTGAAGTGAAACAAAAGAAAATTCTTTTATGTTGTTTTGGATTTGAAAAGTTTGAAATATGAATTTCATTTACAGCATGGATTTGACAGTTAAATTATAATTCAAAATACAGAGAGGAGAGGAGAGGAGAGGAGAGGAGATGTCATCACCCAACACAGTGTGCATCCTCTACCAAGACACATATTCATATATTGCAGGAAGCATGTCATATACAAAAATGAATCATTAAGAAGCGGGTTTTTTGTGGCAATCCTACCAAGTGTCCCAGATCACAAAGATCAAACAGATAAAAGGGAACTGAAGAAAAAGTTTAATTTTATTTAGTCACTAAAATTGTAACATGAAATTTTTGAAGTTAGAACACTGATCCATTGATAGAAAACCCCAGAATATTCCCTTTTCTAACAGAAATTTACAAAATTGATTGTGAATAATAAAGTTAGAATAAAATAATTAAAAAATTGGAAAATATGAGGAAGTAAATTAAAATCATTCAGTCTTACTGTCTGACACCTAATGCCTTTGCAGGATCAAAGCCCACTAGCTGATACCCCATAAAATACCTCATCAACATAACATAGATCTCATTGACTCATAATTCTTTAGTTCTTTGTTCTGGATAATAACACAGGTTGCTGTCTCTTTTCCCAAATCTGTGAAGGTTCACAGCTGCAAATATCATCTACCAACTCCCTTTGTTCATACTTAAGTCTTCCAATCCATGCATTGTTTAGGGTGTACAGACTTTTTTCTCTTAAAATTTTTTGTCTTTTTGCTCTTATAACAATATCTCTTAAAACTACAGCATTTCAGAAAGAAACAGAAAAGATGTGTCCAATTTTTGATTGAAAATACTCTCGTGTTGGAAATTTTTGAGTCAATTCATTAGATAAACCATGAAAGCAACAAAAGTGAGAATGACACAATTATAAAAGTCACATAGTAGCCAATTTGCAAGGTTAAATATGTAAACTTTCAAATTTCTAAATAAAAAACTAAACTACAAAACATCCTTGAGCTTCAGTTCTGTATGTGTTGTGGACTTCAGCAAATTATGTGGCAACACACTGAGTGTTCAGTCTCTTCTTCACTGAGTAATAGAAGAGATTTGTAAAAATTTTATTAAAGGAAAAAATCCTTCTTATGT